>CANUEP010276745.1:0-65769 GCA_947857235.1 Jatropha podagrica | reverse complement strand
GCTTAAACTGAAACAAGCTTTCAAAAGACCTAACATACCCAACTTTCATCCCAGGTTTGACCAGAGGGGCATTGGGGTCGCACCCTACAATAGCACAGAATTCCTCAAAAAGAGGACACATCTCCTCCATCATGATGAACCTACCAGCCTTGTAGGCAAAGGAAAGAGTGTTTATTATTCAAACTAGATTACAGCTGCAAAGATAATTAATAGCCACAGCACAACTCACTATTCTTTAAGGAGAGTGACTTCCATGTTTTCCAAAATATACTAGAAGTATATACCTACTTTGCATCATTTGACATCACACGAACAAACGAAAAATACTCCATACCTGTGCTATGGATGTAAAACACTCGAGCAATGGAAAGAGATCTTTATCTGAATTTGAAAGCTGCTGCCACTTTCCGATCAATGGTGGCATCAGAATTTCAAGATAAGAAGGCTGCAAATTGTCGATGTAGTAAATGCAGTTACATATACCTAACTGTAAATATCACTCAAGAAGAGAAAAGGAGAAGGGAATAGAAAGGATGTGAGCATGATTTTGGTACCCGATTCAGTTCTGCTCCAACAGCATCTGCTAGAGTTCCAATAGCATCATATACAATTCTGAGATTCCGTCTCTAAATCAAATAATACTACTATCAGGAAAAGATCAAATGCAAAAATATACAGAGAGGTCAATCGATATAAGGAAAAAAAACAGGTAAATAACTAATAGGCTTAACAAAAGAACCAGAAGACAAGGTATGTAATCATTAAACTTTGGAGGAAGCTCATTAGTTGGGAAAGGCCTGGAATGAACCTGATATTTCCCAAAAGCACACATGAGATGCTGGAGAATAACATCTAAACGTGGTGCCAACTCTTCAGCAGCCTCCTGCAAAGATAATAGGAGCACTAAGACCAAAAACATTTGAAACCAATAAGATCTAAAACAATTAAAGGTCACTTGTCAGAAAGACCTCTTCTAGTGTTGCAAAAGCTGAACAAGCAGCCTCTTGGACCCGCTTGCTAGTATCCAATATTCTTCGTAAAAGACCCATGAGAACTTTGTCAAATTTTTCATAACCTTGTTCATGGCAACTTTCCTAAGATAAATTAAACAAGAAATGTCAACCACAAAATCCTGAGCCAAAGAGAGAAAAAAGGCAATGCAGCATTAGAGGATGAATTACAATTAATTCCTATCAACTTAAGCAAGGAATTAGGATAAAAAAATTATGATGTGTCAAACTGGAGGCAAATGCACAATAAAAAGAAGCAGCTAACGGAACAAACATTTAACCGTACCTGAACAATGTATTTGCTGAATCGAGAAAGTGTCCAGCATGAAATACTCCGGATTAGAGGAAACTTATCATCTAATAGGGGGATAAGGAATTCCACAATCTGCAGACATACAAAAATATTGAAACTGTATTTGACTAATTCAATACTCAAAATCAGTGTAAGAAAAGTAAGCAATTATTTCACCTCTCAAGCCTAAAAAAGTGATGTTAGTATTTCATGCATTGCAGGTCTCTGTACAAATGTATGAAAAGCACCCTAATGCGTTGTAAAGTCACACATACCCACCTAACAAACTCATCCAAAGAAAAGAAAATACTCCAATAATAAATTGGCTTTTTGAAAAAGTAGGAAGATAGAAATTAAGGATTAATGCATCCTAATTGAAAACAGGGAAAAAAAAAAAAAAGGAGAGAAAAAAAAAATATCATAAATGGCCTTATAGATAAAATTCAACTTCCATAAATTAGAACCTAAACAAAGCTCCAAGTATATGCCAAGAGTACAGGAAAAGAAATTGAAGAACATTCAGAAAAATAGAGCAAATTAAAACCTTAAATTCATACTGCTTATTAACACCAAAAGGCAATAGAATAAAGCTATTAACAACAAATAAGTGAAATTTCCAGAATTAAAATCCGATGTTTGAGCTAAATGCCTTAAAAGTGCTCATTTCGCTTTTCCCATCCAAAATCCATTTCACTTTCACTAATGAAAAGGAATAATTTATCAAAGAAAAATATGTTGCCACTTATGGAGACAAGAAATATGCCCTTTTAAATACCTCCTCAGAAGAGGGGGCCACAGAAGGGATCCTCATCTGAAATAAAACAATTAGTTAAATGAAAGTATGAAACTATCATTCAACATGAACAGCAGGTAGCACTCTACCTCTGCAAACTTTACAAAAAAAGAAAAAATAAATAAATGGTTACAAATAAGTCTATTTGGCATTGTTGTTGCAGCTATTAGTAACATATTGACTATTTAGTCATGAAAATTAAAAATTGTTTTCAAGTGAAATTTGACATATTTAATCAGGAAAGTCTCAAAAGTGCAGTGTCATACTGCCTTTGGCACCAGCATCTGTGGTACTTTTCTCCACAGGAGGAAAAAAAAAAAAAAAGCAATTTCAACCTTGATATTAGATAGATAGTAAATGAAAAGCATTTAAAAACTTACTTTTTGCATTTATCTAACGGAGATTTCTAAAGAAGGAAAAAACTTATATTGCCAGTTATCCAATAGGCCTAGATTATCTATTATTTTGCTTTAAGCACAAGCAATAAAATTGAAAAACTAAAACTACAATTTACCTGAGATAGATGAGGATAAAGACCATTAATGCAACCCTCAGCTACTGCACCAAGAGCCAAAACAGCTGCTTCCCTGTCTTTCCAAGCTTCATCACCAGTAGCAGACAACTTGCTCTGCAGACATTTCATGACCGAAAATTAGGCATTCAAAAGAGGAACATATAACTTGCAGGGAAATAGTTTCATAACCAGATTCATACTGATGCCACTATCAATAAATCTTTTGATCCCAAGGATTCTAACCAGCAAAATCTGGAATACTCTCCAACTTCAAATAAATATGGAAAAAAAATCAGGACACCATTCTCAATCTAACCTCAAGAAGAGGCAAGACACCCTCTTAAACACGTAAATACATCACATTTAATTGTTGACTTTAAGCTTTAGCAGGACATTCAACTTGCATCGACCAACAAATGCTTTATGAAAAACAATTCGATACTCAGATGAGCCACAAGGACCAACTGCAAAACTACTTCTAGACAATAAATAAAGATGTAAGATGCAGAACAAGCAAGGAAATAAGCCTCCAAGGACGTGATATCCCCACTAATGCAAAAGGAACATTAAAAATGAAAGCCAGAAAGGTCAAAAAGGTTTCTTTATTGAATACTAAACAATTTATTACCTCAACAACAGGCATCAGTGTAGGAAGAATCTCATCCCCAAACACATTTGATAGCATATCAAGAGCAGCTGCACTGCATTTCCTTAAATTCCATATGTTAACTATGTCATCATCCTGTAATTATCCAAAACAATAATTCAGAGATATTTCAATAAATTAAACCACCTTCCTACTCCAACAGCACAACAATATTTATTCATATCTACTGCATTATAAACTGGCAAAGAAAACTAATTACATAAATACATGAAGTTTCTGGAAAATTACATCATCATCCACACTATCTGATCCATGAAGTCGGGATGAATGAAAACGAGGTTTCAGATCCTGCAGTGCATTAAATTTATAACAAAAAGGATAATAACAAATTCAGTGCCATACACGACCTATTTTGCAAAGAAATAATAAGAATCTCAAGCACCAAAAATCAAATGATGAAAATATATATATTGAACCTGATCACGATCTGGAAGAGACTCATCCTCCTGCAACAATGAAATCATCCTAGTAAACTATGAATTGCCACAAAATTATATTCAGATCATTTGAAAAACGCAAAATGGCCAAGAAATTTAACCTCAGCTTCAGCAAGTGACTCATCATCATCAGCATAAACCATGTTTGACAACAAAATCTACAAAAAAAAAAAAAAAAGGAACATATACATAAAAAAATTCACATAACTTTGCAAAGATGAATGAACAACAGAAAACCAAATTAAGAAAGTCAAAAAGAGAAAACTGTACTGGGATTAGACGGGGCAAGAATTCTCTCAAGTTCTCAGGTGGTAACTGAGCATCACAGTATGCAGACCTGCCAATCATAATCACTATTAGAAAGGAAGATGAATAGAAAGAAATAGAAGAGGGAATAAAGCCACAAAAACAGCCCAAAAAATGCATAAGGTTATTTATATTATGATCACTTAAGAAATTTAATAAATAAAAGAACATGACGACCTCAAACTCAATTAATATGGATGAACATCATTAGAAAACCAGAACCTAGCTAGAGTTATCCTGCATATATATATATATATATATATATATATATATATATATAATGTGAGATTACGAAGCACAATAATGTTTACTTTATCTTGGATTACCTACAATTACCAACTTAAACAGTGAGATGATGACAACTTGTAAATAGGTTCTTAATTTAGCTCCTTCCGTTTTCCTTTACAATGTTAAAGTGGAAGGATACAATACCATGCTTTAAGGTTAAAAAGAAACAACTAAAAAAAATTAGGATCTATAATGTTGTGTTTCAGGTGGTGCATGTAGGTACTCCAGTAACAGTAAATGAGTTTCATAGCCAGCTCCCATCTAAAACAATTTTTTCAGTAGAATACAGACAAGGAGGAATTGTAGAGGGAAGCAGCAGGGAGAACAAAAGGTTACTTGGCTGCATATTGACAAAGAAAAATGTATGTAACCATCAACAGAACACTACAGAATTAAAAGATTGACTTGGTTTCCACATTATATTGATACCATAGTCTCTACAACTAAATACTTGAGACAAGATTGGAAAGCTAGTTATGTAAAGTTCAATGTATTTAGTTTACAAAGTGGAGAATTACCAGAATTCACAGGCTTCAAGAGCTACTTCTTCATCACCATCCTTGTTGACTTGCAAAATATATTCAATAACCTCTCTCAAATGTGGCTGAAATTGGTGCAACAATCACATCAATAATCAATAAAATAACAAAAAAGGGAAAGGGTGCGCAGGTTAAAATAGGGCCCATTCAGCCCTCGCAATTACTTAAGCTGTTTTCATTGAAAGCAACTGCATGGCCAAACAGGATGTGACGTACAGTAAGCAGAGGTTATAAAAAACTTGTAAAAAGTGAAAATGAAGACAACTTAGATTAACACAAGTAAAAAAGTGAAAACTTAAGAAATATAATTTAGAGCACACTGAGAAAGAACATGCATGAGACTAGAATCTAACAAGATACATACCTCTAAGAAAGATGGACGGACTTCAACTAACTGAGCAAAAGCTGCACAAACCTGCTCAACAAAAAGGTAAATGATACAAATCAGTCAGCAAAGCTTGTGAAAGATAAAAGCATTTCTGCAAGTAATAAACATATCAAAGCTCGAAAAGAAGCTCAAGCATGTTGAGGAACATAAGAAAATTAATACAAAGCGAAAAAAAACATAGCAGAAGCTGGAACAAAAAATAGCCACAATGGATAAGGATATCCTCTACAACACAAGCAACAATTAAATCAAAGCAAAAGTAATTCTACTAACAGCAAAGCCATAAAAGTCAACTATCCATAATAACATCTAGACATATTCTTAAACTACTAAGCAAGATAGAAAAAAAAAAATATATATATATATACACACACACACACACTAAAATGGAACCAGAATCTCAATGTTCACATGAACAGTGAATTACCAGTTAAAACATTATCTTTTTATTCTATTCCATTTTACCCTCTCTCTATGAACAAAAGCTACAGAATTTATTTACTAAAGATTGTTGCATCATCTGACAAAATGTCCCACTCCCACAAATGTAATGGCGGTGAGCCTTGGGCTTATGAATCAGGTTATCTCCAGCCAATTATTCGACAAATTTTCTTTTTTTCTTAATAAAAATTATGTTGTATCGCATGAGCTAATGATTTCATCCATTTTTAAGGTTTTCATTTTGATTTGTTTTCTTAAAATAAAGTGGACTATTTTTTCCGTTTTAATTTCAGCTCCATTGTAACTATTTACTAATATTTTTTAGAATTAAACTTTACTTTCACTTGAATAGAAATATATAACTAATAAAATTAAGAGGATTATATTAAAAATCTACATGACATACTTCAACTCTATTGAATGAGTTTTCATAGAAAGTTAGAGAAGGTGAAAGACGATTAATTTAATTCGACACATAATTTTTAAATTTTTTTAAATTATATTCTTATATACGTATTAACTATAATTTTTCTATTTTAATTTTTTTTCATTTCTTGTAAAACTCATCCCATAGCATTGCACGGCAATTATGCTTGTTGATGTCTATATTATTCAGCAAGCTAGAGATTACAAAAACCCATGGAAACATACGCTATCCCCAATGAACAAGATATGTCTCTGTAAAACATGCAGGGTTAAAAAGACTAACTAAAGACCCTATTTGAACTTTTGTTGGTGAGAGAGAGAGAATGACAATCCAACCTGACTAAAAATCATAATAACAAAGAAAAGAAACCATTAATTACCCAAGTTTTATAGTGAGATTACTAACAAATTAACGCCAAAAACAGATGACTAAAAACAATGTTTAATGGGCAGATCGTTAATTATATAATAACAATGAGACAAAGAGAATGCGTATACCAATTTCCGCACGTCTGCAGCAGGATCATGAGCAAGAACAAATAAACCCTGAAGATATTGATTCATTGATGCATATAAAGCCTGCAAAAGAGTACATATAATATTACTCTTTGCATCCGAATCATGGATAATATAGGTTGCAAACTGGACAATAGATGTATCAAGCATACTTACAGCAGGCATTAGCATAATGTATTCATTTACAGAAGCCAACGCAAGCTTTCTCAGTGAACTGTGTGGTGACTGGAAAAACTGCTCATAGCAAAACCATGTTAAAGGGCTCGTCCCAGGAAAATAACATTATATTAAATAACAGAGAGAGAATTTTTAACCAAGTTAAATTACTCCTACAGGGAGTATTAAAAAATTTTTTTTACAAAGAGAGAGAGGGTTCACAGGATAAAATCGTCTACTATAAGAAAATAAGAACAAAGAAGAACCCCCATTTTGAACTCTACTATAAGAAAATAATCATCTTACATGATAAAATCGAGGAAGAAATATCTTGATGGGGCGATCAGGTAACCCAGGCACATCAGAATCCAAAACTTGAGGGACATCCTCACAGATCTGCATCATAAAGCATCATTTTTTATATTTATCCTATTACAACAACAGGAACACAATCTAGATTCTAATTTGCCGCATAGCTGCAAATTTCATACAGGAAAATCAACCAGCAAACCAGATACTGTAACCGTGGTCAGTAGAAATGAGAACATAAATTTTAGATATATAAAGGGCAACTCTGAAAATTAGTTCATTAGAGTATCCTTGATGAACCTGGAATAGAACTGAGAGAATTACAGCATTTATAGGCAAGTCAGTATAACATAAATCATTAAGCCAGTAAGAACAAATGAAGATCCTTTGGTATTCCCCAAATGACACGCTGGACAACAGTAACATCAATATCATGAGGCCAACAAAACAAACCTCCCCCCTCTCCTACTAAATATACGACTTTAGAATTATCTATATATATATATATATATATATATATATATATATATATATATAACCAACTATGCGACATCGTTAGGATAACAAAAAAGATACTGATGAAGATAAGAAGAAGCAAGAACATGGTTATAAAAATTAGTGGCAGGAAGCAATTCAAGAAATCATTCTTTGATTTATTTCTACCATACAGACAATATCAATCTCATCTTTTCCCTCCTCACCAAAAGTGGCCCACATAACACATACTGGAAAACAAACACTAGTAATCTACCAATTATTGGATGTAATATATACCTTTGACAAAGCATCCATAGCGCCTTCCATGTGATTTATATCATTACTGTCTAAGCAAGTGACAAGAGCCTGCAACAGCTCAGGCCACCCCGAAACTCCACCTATTTGAACAACAACACTTATAATGGTCCCAACAGTTGATCTTATATGCCTGTCTGCTGCCCCTAAACAAGGCAACAACTCAGACTTTATATATTGTTGGTGTGCAGGAGTAATTGATTTATATGCATTTCTGAGGTTGTTTTTCAGCAGCAGACCAGCAGCTTGTCGAATTTCCACAGATTTACCCTGTCAGCAGTTCCAAACAGAATAAACCAGCCACAGTGAGAAGTCGGGCATCATACTGTATCCAAACATGTTCATGTAATATCCAAACCTAGGAAGCATATAATACCGGCCCATTTTGCAACTGTCAATTTCAGACATTTATAACAGTTCATTTTTCAAAAACTATTGAATGAATATATAACTTATAGTAGTTAATTAAAGTGTTATATCAACAGATGGTTAACTCAAAGATTTTTAAATTTTGAACAAGATCAATCCAGAAAATCATGTATACTAAGTTCCTTATATATAAATATGTCCATATATACCAATAAGTGTTATGTCATAATTTCTTCAACACTTGCTGGGGCATCATGCCTTGACCAAGTCTATGCTTCACAAATTCAAGGGCGACCATTTCCATATACTCAACCAAACACGGAATAAACAAAGAAAGCAGTACGCTTCAAAGTTGATGAAACAATTGTATCCATATCAAAATTTTTAACTTGTAAACCCACTTATATTTACAACAAAATATCCTGCAACTGCAAATGATTTTTCCTTTTAATTTACAATGAGACGTTTACATGATTGAAAACGGAGAAATTAATGTATTACCAATCTATTTGAACCCATCAGGTTAAGCGTAAATAACGTGTTTTTAAGTCAATAATCAATAAGCACAGCAACTTCATAAAACCCTACTTAACAGAGAACAAACTTCGAAACCAAACTTTCCAATAATAGAATTGACAAAGCAAAACCCTATTTCCCCCGCAATCCAATCAAAACCCACAAACCAAAAAACAAGCGAAAGTTCCCAAATCGAGCGTTTCTAGAGAACCAAACAATCAAAACACAGGATACCTCAGCACGAGCAAGAATAAAAACGAGGTAATTGTTGAAATCGGGGATTTGAGAGTAGTGTTGGAGTTGCTGCCAAATCTGGGACTTGTCAGCAGATGAAGAGGGAGAAATCTGGTGCTCCAACAGCCCGCAGATCTCCTTTAACCCTTCTTCTTGTGGCTGCCACGAGGCACTCGCCGCCATTTTTATGTAAATATCTTAGCTCTTCCAAACTCGGACAACAGATTTTGGTGGCCGTGTAGCGGCAGACAGGCGAAGGAGATGCAGAGGAGTCCCTGTTATTCCTTTTCCTTTTTCCAGTGTTAATATAATGCTGGAAAGCAAGTCATGTCCTATTATATGTATGTATATTTTACAGTAGAATTGTACCACTACTATTAGAGGAAGTGAGGGAATTTTGGGTCAGGGGTTTTTGTTTCTCCTTTGTTCGTTTTTTTTTTCCTTTACATGTATTTATATTTATTATTTACAAGGTTTATAACTGTTCATGTGCCAAGCTAGTCTTCTTTTTATTTTGACACGGATAAAAAAATATATGATGGCTCAGGGAGAGGTGTGCATGCCTTCGTTGGTGGGCTCATTAGAGACGGCAAAGGAAATTGGATCAGGGGATTTGCGATGAACATGGGTACATGCTTGGTCCCTAAGGCTAAGCTTTGTGCACTTTTAGGAGGGTGTGAAATTGTAACAACGTAGTTTCAAAGAAAATATTATATTTTAAATATTATGTAAATTGAGCAAATAAATAATAAATGAGTATTTTATGAAATGTGTGGCCTTTTTAAAATATTATTGAAATGCAATAAAATATAAGTGATCCAAATGAATCAAATTCTCATTTTCAAAGTTAATTATAGTGTCTAATCATTCCATATTATATTAGAACTTTTGATCAAATGCATATTATTGTCGGTATTGAAACTATTTATTGCGATATTGAAATTGTGAATTGTGAAATTTATTTGGCCTCTATGTCTATTTTATTGTACCAAGTTATTTGTTAGCCAATGTAACAGAATCCCAACCATGATGAGATCATACCATCAAGCTATGTGCATATAGAGATTTATGATAAAATGGATAAATTAATGCCCTAAAATGCTAAGTATGTAATAGTATTGAAATATACATAGTGATATGTTTTATTCATGCTATATATGTGATTATTTGTCATATTAGTAATATTTTATTTGTGATTTTGATCCGATTACTATGAAATCTTATTGATATTTCATTTGTGATATTAATTCGATTTCTATGAATCATTTCATACGAATTTATTTATGATGAGCTAATAATAGTACTACCGTTTAATATTACTATGAATGTTGAATCTTAAGATATTTTTTCAATGTACATACGACCTATATAACACTATAATCATATCCAGTTGACGATTCATTTAAGCGTATATGGTTTTAAATAGAGAGGATCATGGTCCGTCAGTTTTTTGATTACTCCTTCCAATAAGAAACTGTGATTAATATAAATAATTGCTATTAACTTATATGAACTTTTGTTGCTTTATGGTATCTCTATAAATGATATTAGTGTTGTATGTATCTAACATTTATTGTAATAATATTTGAGAAAGTAATATGTATATATACAGAGTGTAAGAAAAAATATATTTAGTGATTCTGGAAATTCAACGGAGGTAAAAAAATTTATTGTAGCTCACTTAAGTAAATAATGATAAGTGAAGTGTATGTTGTGGATTCTACGAGATGCTCGGTAACCTTAAATCTACATAGACCCTAAGACCGTCGTACCATTAAAATTAAGGTGCGACATAAATTAACTAGGTCACCGGGCATTAACAATTTGAAAGTTAGATTGTGAAAATCAGTCTGTGGTCGCAGCAGTTATAGCTTCAGATCTCCCTGTAAACAATTTGTGGCCTTTTCCAAAAAATAACACAAACTCTTACAACTTGTTCAATGGAAATAATACTTTAATTAATGCTCAATGGAAATAATAATGTACTGCGAATAGACAGAAGAAGGAGAGGGGGTCAAAGACTACATACCATCTTGTTCCATAGCCCTGAATTCTCTTCTCGTCCCGTCTCAAAAAATAGAACAATATGAATCGAGACTATCAAAAAATAGAACAATATGAATCGAGACTATATATCTATTGAAACGGGATTGAAACACCACTTTTTATGTTCCAATATTTTGAAATGAGACTGAAAATTATGAATTTCCGTCCCAACCGACCTATGCACACCCATACTTCAGAAATCCCTGTCTCTCCTCCTCTCCTAGGACTAGCAAAGACGTAACAGAAAAGGCAATAAAGATGCAACAACAGAAATACGAAACAACCGATTTCCACTGCTTATTTTTTTGTCTTTTTGTCAGCTTTATCTTTATTAGGAAAGACAAGAAGAGAACTCCGTTTTCTTAAAAAATGAAAGAATCCAAGATGGACGGTCGGTTTACAAGAAAAATGAGGCAATGCAAGAAAAGCATCAAACAGAAAAATTAAAGACCTTAAAATTCAAAGCAGCACTGGTTGCAACTATGAGTAAAACCAACTCAACTAATAAATAAATTACATGACCAAAACACTCCTCAATGGAAAAATATATATGGGCGTCAACTTGACCAGCTCAACAACTTTTATCCTTATTCTGCCAGATACTGAGATGCAATCCCCAAGTGAACAGACAAATAAACAAATTGCACCTCATCTGAAATAATAATTTAAATAGAACTCTGCAACCTCATTTCTCAATTAGAGGAATCACGGCTGTAGTACTGGTCAAGTGTCTTAGCTGGTATACGGTGGAGTAGCTCACGAGGAAAGATGCGGAGCAGAGTCCAAGCTAAATCAAGTGATTGGAAGATGTTGCGAGTGTCATAAGCACCTTGAGTCACAAATTTTCGCTCAAATTTGTCCAAGAACTCCAAATATAGCTGTTCATTCAAGAAAAATCATGTCAGTTTGCCTTTTTTTTTTTTTTTTTGAAACAAATGGTTCAATAATAACAATAAAGTTCTTCGTAATGTAAGAAGGGAAGTATGGGACCAGGTCTTCCGAGGAAAGAGCTTCTTCTCCAACCACAGCTTTCATTGCCTGGACGTCCTTCCCAATTGCATAATTTGCATAAAGCTGATAGTCAAAAAAGTCATAAATTTAAAGGTTTGATAACATAAAATGAGACATCAAACTGAAAGCATAAGGTAATGATAGCCCAATCAGACCTGGTTAGACACATCAGCATGGTCCCTCCTGGTCATCCCCTCACCAATGGCACTCTGCAATGGAAATCAATAATACTCTTTAGCATATGCCTTTAACCTAGTGCTACTGTATTTCAATAAGTTACTCTTCCTCAGTTAAATGTATACACAACTCAAAATAAAAGATAAATTCTTACCTTCATCAGACGAGAGAGAGATGGGAGGACATTGATTGGAGGATATATCTGTCCAATTTAAATATATCAGCATCAAATAATCAACCTCAGATAACAGAGAAATCTATATCGAAATTAAACATGAAACTAATTGAGATTCCAATCTTCCAGTATGTGACTTTCAGAAAGGCGAAATTCACTGTAGAAAATTAACTGAGGCTAACCACACAATACAGAAAATATAAGATTCTAAATTTTCACATGACAGGTCAGCATGCACAAATGATGCCCTCAGAGTCACCAAGGATCAGCTTGACACTATTGTTAATCTCTGAGTAATATTTTTCATCAGCAAACCAGAATACTTAACGTGTATCTCATAATATTACCTGTCTATTGTGAAGCTGCCTGTCGATATATATCTGTCCCTCTGTAATATATCCCGTAAGATCTGGGGTGGGATGTGTAATATCTGGCCATATGAGAAAATTAAGTTAAAGCGGTCAATTCCAACAGAAAAAAAAATGCGCAGGAGGTTGTGTGCGATCCGAGTCATGACCATCATTAGGCATAGTTAAAATTGGAATCTGTGTGATGGAGCCTTTTCGTCCCTCAATACGTCCAGCCCGCTCATATATAGTCGCCAAATCAGTATACATATACCCAGGATATCCACGCCTTCCAGGTACTTCCTCTCGAGCAGCAGACACCTATAACAGTTACACTGTTTTGTCACACAATCTTATGACCATACTTTGATATCTTACAAACTTTTCAATTAAATTCAGAAGAAAGGATAGATTTGACTTTCAAAAAAAAAAATAAAAAAAATAGTATGAAATTTAGCAAGTACAATTGATATCTCAAGAAACGAGAAACACAGGAAGATGATGATATCTCAAGTATGTTCTTGTCAAAATGGAAGATGAAAGTTTTTTGTCCTACTTGTTTGTGAATGTAAAGTAAAGATCCATGATATAATTTGCCACACCTCACGAAGAGCATCGGCATAAGAACTCATATCTGTAAGTATGACAAGGACATGCTTCCCACACTCATATGCCAAATATTCTGCAGTGGTAAGAGCAATTCGAGGTGTGATAATACGTTCAATAGTAGGGTCATTTGCCTGCATGCAGTAGAATCAGAGCTCAGCAACAAGCAACTATACAAGTTATAAGACAACAACGTACAACAAGCCAATTCTTTAGGGTTTATATTACAGCAAAATGAAGCTAAAATGCTGATGTAAAAATTTTACCAAGTTCAGGAAAAGTGTCACTCTTTCCATTGAACCATTTTCCTCAAAATCACGTTTGAAAAATTGTGCAGTCTCCATGTTTACACCCATAGCTGCAAACACAATGGCAAAGTTGTCTTCCTCTTCATCCTGAAAGTAAAAGTGTTGGTTAATCACCTAGTTCAAGACCTAGCTTTAGAAAGAGAGAATGAAATCAAACAATGGTCTCAAAAATAATAGAATAGCATTTTTGAGATAGAAGGAACTATAGTTTCAAAGGTAATGATGCTAAAACTTAAAACTACCAAACTTACAATGTTATTCAAGAAATCGAAAAGTCCAAAAGGCTTAGGCTGATCATAGCGTGAAATAATTCAAGATGTCCATTTACACAAATGAGGAGGTAATAAAGTATGATAATGTGGTAATGCTCATTTCTAATTATTATTGTAATAAAGAATGAGCTATCTTCTACCTTGCTATATAGGCAAAAGCTATGTAAATCAAATTATCACGATATTATGAAACATTAATAAACCTAGCATACAATTCTATCCTCTACTTTTAATCATCATACTCATTCTAATTATTCAATTTTAATCATAAGTAACCATTTAAGAGAACTATATGTACCTCAAGAAGATTGCTGGACTTTTCCAATCGCTTTACCAAACCTGCCTGACGACATATTTGGGCAGCTATTTCATTATGGGGAAGACCAGCAGCAGAAAACAGAGGGATCTTCTGTCCTCTAGCAATAGAATTCATGACATCAATTGTTGAAATCCCTGTCTGTATCATCTCCTCAGGATAGGTTCTCTCACTAGGGTTAATAGAACTCCCTGCAATTGACATTTGATACACTTTAGAACATGTTACATATAACAGGCAAAGCACGCAGCACAAATTAAATTAAAAATTGCTGCTCTATCATATAATTTACCAGAAATATCCAAGTAAGCCTCGGGCAAAATTGGAGGACCATTATCAATAGGCTTCCCAGAACCATTAAAAATGCGCCCAAGCATATCCAATGAGACAGGAGTCTTCAAAACCTACAAGGGAAGGAAGCAGAATGAGAATTCCCTTCATACCTCGATTATTTGGATGAAATCAACAATCTACCATTATTCACATTTTTTTTCATTATGTTTATTTAGAAATTGAATTGAGCTAGTTCTCTTTTCTAGAAATATCATTTTTTTTATTAGTTATTAGAGGAGCCATCTTCTTCTTTTCTTAGTCTTACAATATTATACTAGATCTCATCAAGATGATAAAATCACAATGGTAAACAACAATAGTACAATGCCAATGAGGCATAGCCTAATTTTCACATAATGTCAAGTGCATGGAAAATTCCATTATGCCAAACAACATCTAACTTGAGGGCCATTAGAATTATTAAGCCATGCTTTGCCAAAAGTGACAATCAAAAGGATATGTTTTGTCCTTTTATAATTATGACTTGCCTCCTTCCAATCTCCTCCTCCTCCCCACAATCCAACAAAATAAAGAAATTTCTTCATCTTTTCCACACACATCTTTTTTATATTTCCCAAACAAAGGAATCACATAGACAGATATTTACTTTTCTAACTAGTGCCAGTTGCCACCAGCTCCAGAATGTAACATTTTCTCTATTCCTTTACATTTCTAATTAAGTAGGTCAAAAAATCAACTATAGAAACAGACAGTGCTCTTTGGTCCTAATGTTGCCACGGGTCATCATCCTCTTGTTTGTTATTTGCCAGTATAATCTATACTGTAGAAAATAACTGCCATTTGATTTTAGTGTTGCAAGTTAGAACCAGCTAGCAAAAGATATTTCTGCAAGCAAGAATTTTTCTGTGAAACACATCAAACTTAATTCAACAAACATTTACCTTAAAATATGCAATGAATAACTCTCAACAGAAAATAATAGTGTTTATGGAAATAACAATTTTATCATTGAAATTATGTCCAAAACTATTGTAAATTAGGAAATTGGTACAGTTATGATAATCACTTCAGCCAAGTTTCTTGAACTTAATAGTACAATTTATTCTTTTAGCAGCAATTTACAAGGTTCCTCCTTATCAGAGACTTCTCAATTTGTTAAAGACAAAGTGATTATTCAATTTACAAGAAATATTTAGACTTAGGCATTTAGTTCTATTGAGAATGCAAATAGTTTATATAAGTTGCTTACAAGAAACATAAGAGCTTCTAAGAACTTCCCATATCTCAGTTAGAATTGTTTAAGATGATTAGCCCAATAACATAAAATTTGCAATTATTCACAATTGTTTTTAGCATTGGAAGGCCAAAAACAACCAAATAAAGACAAAAATACATACCTCTCCAGTAAATTGGACAGTTGTGTATTTGTTGTCAATTCCAGACGTTCCTTCAAAAACCTGGGCCACAGGATAGCAAATAGATTATAAAATGTATACTGCTAATGAATATATGCACTAATTTACATCCACTGCAAAATTGTCCACACATATATATCCACTGCAAAATTAAGGAAAAGAAATTGCAAGCACATATCCATCATAGAATAAGCTGTAGGATCATAACTAAAGTGCTACTGCCCCTATCACCAATGATTTGAAAATAATACAAGAACTCAATTTATTTCTGATTTGTAATCAGGAGATAGAGAATGCAAAACAAGCAATCACCTGAACAACAGCTTTCTCCCCATCAACTTCAAGAACTTGACCACGCCGGGTAGTTCCATCCCCTAATCGAATATTAACAATCTCTTGATATTTTGGTCCCTAAAACAGTGAATCACAAAATGCACCACTGATTGCTAAGAATTACAGCAATAATCTTATGAAACAAATCATAGTAATGATTACATAAAATTCTTTTATTTAGTTAAAAGAAAAGAGCAGTTACAGTATGTGCTTACCTTAACCTTATCAAGTATAACAAGAGGTCCAGCAACTCCGGAGACGGTTCTGTACTCTGCAATGTGAAGAAAAGAGAGTGGAAAAAACTAAAATTAGCGCAAAATTCAATAGACAAATTCAAATCAGATTCGAAAATTAAAATAAATTGGATCAAATTTTATAAATTTATAAACATACCCATTCCGATCTCTAGAGTTCCCTCCTCAATATCGTCATATTTTTGTTCCATACCCATTATCAAGCTTTACGGACAGTTCTTTTATTAACAAGAAAACGAAAAAAAAAAAATCAGTAAACAGAAAAAGCTCTAACTGATCAATGACCATGTCGACATTTCTACTCACAAACTGAAATCAGCCCAGAAAACCAAAATTGAAAACCAAGATTACCGATTGAAAACACTGTTTGGTATTCGAAATTCAAATGAAATTGAGGTCAGAAGAAGGAGAAATTGAGTAAAAGAAAGTTTGATTCAGTTTGAGCGATAGAATAATTAACTGAAGAAGAAATTGAAAATTTTGGGATCTAAAACAGGGGAAGTACCTTTTGTTTGTGATCCAATACAGAGCAGATGCTTGAGAGATAGAGAGGTAAATGGAAGACGAGGAATATAATTATCAGAAGGACTAAAGAGAGATCTGCTGCTCTAAAAAAATAAAATAAAATATTAACCAAATAAGTTAAAAAAATAAAATAAGTAATATGACACTCTTGCTTGTTTCATGGAAAATATTTTGTTGTGAAAAGTCATAATTATACAATTAGCATTTTTAGATTAATGATAATTAATTAATTATATAACGAGTGTACAAATATTTTTTAGATTTTATTCATTTTTAAATCAATTTTTTATTTGATTTGCTTGTATTTTTTAATTGTTCTAATATTATTAATCCATTCATGATTTGCAAAATATAGTAGTTTCTATTTTCTTTTTCCTCCTTTCCTATTTTATTTTCTTTCTTTTTCTTAAATCTTATGAAAAAATAAAAATAATCATTTAAGAAAAATTTCAAGTTCAAGCAATACTTTTATTACCTGTGTCAAATTGAACTTAAAAAATTTTAATCTTTTTATTCGTTTAATTAATATTTTAAAAAATTATTTTTCTTTTAAAAATTATATATCTATATATGGATTTGGATGTTAAATAAATAATTGTATAATCCAATTTAAAAATACATATGCAAATCAACACTTAATAATAATAATAATAAATATTTACTTTAAAAAAATAAAATTTTGTGAACCCAAACATGTTGAGTCTTATGTTTAAAAAAAAGAAAAAAAGAAAATGTTTTTCAATGCACATGAAAGGTTAAAAATTGATTTAAAATATTAAATGGTGAGGTTGACAAGCAGAGTACTCTTTCTTTCTGTGTTTTGATGTATTGTTTTTATGTGTATTATGATTACGATTTTGTCCATTTTCGCCAAGTTCTCCAATGGGGAAGTGATGCAGTGGCTGGTGCATATTAGTACACGTGAAGTCTGCTATTCAACTACTTTAGATGGTTGAGATCGTAAATAATCTTATTTCCATAACTATTATAAATATGTTCTTTACTTAATAAGTTATTTAGTTGTTAATTTTTTTTATTTAACAAGTTATTTAGTTATCGATTTTTTTTTATTTTACTATTTAAAAAAGGTTCTCTTTTTTTTATTTTATAAATGCCGTTAGATTTTTAATAATATAAATTGTTAATAATATTATAATTTATAACAAAAAGATTAAAAAATATTTATATAAATTAAATTATTTACTCGTGCGAGAAAACTAGTTATAATAAGATGAAACATATTTTCACCAAATTACCCATTATTTAAAAAATAAGTGTAATTTGTGAATTTTTGTAATTTGTGAATTACCCATTAATACTCAATACTTTTTATATATGAGACAAAACAATTATCCTGAACGATTTATATTTTCAAATTTCCCAAGTTTTTATCATGAACCTGATGTATTATTATTATTATTATTACTCCCGTATCTTTGAAGTACGAGACCAATGTCGTTTCGGGGGCTCATAGCTGTCGCTTCCAATGAGTCTTCTTTGGATGAACTCAAGTGTGTCTGGCTCGCTGTGGCCCTCTTTTTTCATTACATTATCTTTGTATCATAAGCATAAATAGATACAGATGACAACTCAAAGCTGTAAGTAATGCTTTCAAAGAAAATACAACCAAATATATCTTTATCTTCAGCAAAATAATTTATTTGATGAGTGTAGTCAAAAATGAAACCAGCAAAATATTAAAAATTAAGCATTTGTTCCAAACTTTGTGATGCTACATTACCTTGCAGCAGAAATTCAAATTGCAAGCTCACTGGAGGAAATAATCAAACAATGGAAATTGCTGGCTTATCTCACTGAGCCTTCGGTTAAGGCTCCGAAGAGCTTCGACATGAGGCTCATCTTCCTCTACAGCTATTACTTTAGCAAAGCTTCCTTCTCCAAGAAAGTCTACCACCAGGTTTGCAGCCTCCAATCCAGTAACATAAGACTTTTCCTGCTAGGCCAATGTGTTTGACACAGTTATCATTCTTCAGCTTCTGTTTTTCAAATTTAAGGCTTGTGGTACATTGTCATTACTAATAGCAGATTCTGGACTAAAATTAAGAGTAATCTTGATATTCCGACAAATGTAACTTTTTGCAATATTGATTTTCTATAGTTTTAAAACTGATATTGAAAAAAAAAAGAAAAAGATTTAGCTATGAAAAAAAAAATTCATTATGAACTTTTTCCAAACATCAGCTTTAGGGTCATGAAAACAGTATTGTAAGAAATTATCATTTGTTGGCCCATGAGAAGTCTAGGATTTTCCAAAATCTGCTACTGCTAATAGAAATTTTATATTAGCCTCTAGTAAAACAAAGAAAAGTGAATGCGCTACCTGTGACCATGATCCATGCCGGGTTATAATCCAATCTCCAGCCATGAACAAGTTAGGAAAAGATGTAGACCCCCGCATCATATATTTATATGAACCTTTGAGAGACATAACATAAAAAATATAATTGCTAAAAAAATGAAGTATATCCGATGCATGAGAGGGTGGACTTAATTTGAAGCGAAGATAGCGGAATGGATTTGATAGACAACAGTCTTCAATTTTACATCAATCGTGGAAGGATAAACATGCTAAGAATCAATACTTTCAGTACCAAAAAGCTCATACATATAAATTGTTAATTTTGAACTATACAGATACTAATCTCTTGCCCTTGTTTGGTATGGGTGGTTTTTAAGTATGAAATCCATTTACAAATGATAGTATTTGGTTTAGTCATGTTAAATTCCACAGCATTTTCATTTATACGAAATATGAAACATAAAATTTCAAATGAATTGTTGGTTGAATTCATTTATACTAATGACTTTAGTGTATGTTTGACAATGCAGTTGGATTGCTTTCGCCAAAGTGCTTTTAATATATTTAGATCCTAGAAAACATGAACTTGGAAAAGCCATATTTTCCAGCTTTTTCTACATTTTTTTTGGCTTTTCTCAGCTTTTTGCAAACCATGGTTTATAAAAAGCAGTAGAAAAAAAATTCAAAACACAAGAAAAGGTCAAAATGCGAATTTGAAAAGAGGCAAACTCAATCTGAAATGAGGCCTTATTAGTCTTAATTACCACCTAAAATGCCTAGTTAGCGTCATTTTAAAGCATGTTATAGCATAAGAAAATTAAGAGTATCCAATATGATATCATCAAATCCATAGCAAACATGCACGCAACCAAGAGACTTTTTTTCTCAGTCAATTAACGTCTTACAAAAGATTAACAGTACCTGGAAAGAAGTGAGGCAAGGACTTCGGAAATCTTGAAATCTCTTTATCTGTCACAGTAGCATTCTCAAAGTCCTTGATGCACTTTGAGAGATAAGACATTACTTTTGAAACAACAAGTTCATCCTTAAGGGGCAAAAACTCATTGGCATGATACTGCATGCAGAAGTTAAAAGCAAAGATGAATGAGAACTTAGAACAGAAGAGGCAAAGACATTGAAGTTGATATATTCGATTAAAAATTAATTCCTACATAATCCCCCAATTATATGGGGAGTAATGAATAATAGATCAAAGTTTATTTCCTTTGATAGATGGAAAAATGGACTAAAGGCAGAAAAAGAGGTACTCACAAAATCAGCCCTTATGATTGTCACTTGACTGTCTTTATGCTCATCATGAATTGCATTCAAGTTGAAAAATGTCCACCCAAATGAATTATCAAATGCAGAACAAGCATTGGCTGCATGGGGAATGCTGACCTGGTAATATAGGAAATTTATACAAATCAGTAAAATAATCACGAGTTAAGCATTTTTCATGCTGACGCTTGTAGAACCCATACATTAGCTAGATGAAAAGAATTTCTGTAGAACACAACTCTTCACTTAATTGATAATTAGTCCAAGAAAAAGCAAATTGAAACTTGGAATGTGGAATGTAAGCTTTTGATGATATTTTAAGTTATCTTTTATTCCTATATCTGCCAAATGAAAAGAAGTTCCTGAACAACCTTTCTGTCAAGCTGCAGTTTACAAGTAAGTACGTCAACGCCAGCTAGGTTCAAAACTTTCAGAAACTCCTCCCGGGTAAATAACACTGCACTACATAGAAACCAACTGCCAGTTAAAACAGGACAGCTTATACAGTGAAAGCTGAGAATGCTACTCCATTAATAAAACAGAATTGCAAATTTGCTTAGATTAACTGCATTTAATATTGTTATACTATTCATCAACTATTCTGTGTTGAACTTTTTTGAGCGCACAATATGTAACAGAGAGCTTCTGTTTAACTCAACAGCGGAACAAGTTCCAGATTAATATATAAAAAGGAAAAAGATACTAAAATGGGTTTTGGAACAACAAACCTATTCTTGACAAGTTCTTGAACCTCCGAGATTCCAGCAGCCAAAATAATTGCATCAGCTTTATAGGTCCCATTGCTGCAGACCACTTCTGACATGCAACTTGTTTCTTCATTAAGGACGAAATCCATTACGTTTCCACTGTCAAGAAATTGACAGCCTTTAGTCCTTAGCAAATCCATCCATGGATTGAATATCTGTTCTCTAATGGTCCCACGACACCATACCATATCAAAATCTTTCTGCAATAACCCACAAGAAACATTTGTAGACCGTTTGATCAAGTAAAACAATAATATTATATAAACATGCTTGGCAGTGATGAAGAGGCATACAGTGTTCATAAAGTAAGCTAGATCCTGCAGAGATTTCAGATTTGATCAATTAAATATATTATATAATTTGTTAACAAATGGGTTTCCCGACAAAAATAACTTGCATACAGGCCTCCTACCACATATCCTAAGAAATACTCAAAGCTAGGCCTCCTTAGTACACAAGGCCCCCTGCTTTGAGAGGCTTTTGCATGGTTGGAGAAGGGTCATGTAACAGATCTTAAAAGCTAGAAATGGAAGATTAAAAACTCATTAGTTGAATAGATCAATGTCCACCAATCCAGTATACATATTTGATTATCCTAAAAAGCTAGAATGATTGGTATTTCTGTTCCCAAAATTCCTGCACCGATGTTTTTCATGGTTCTCCAGGCAAACATTGAGACAAAAATTTAAGCTAATGTTATATGATAGTAATAAGTTTATTTGGCCTCACTTGAGAGTTCATAAAAGAAGAAAAGCCAAACATAGAGTTCTTTCATCCCTTGACTATGTAGATTCTCTTATTTATGTTTTAATTTGTTTTTACATGGATTGATTTGATTACCATTACGGTTGTTACAATGAAAGAATCATGGATTAATTTTTGACAGAATTTTGGGGCATATAGAAAGTGGAACATGTGCTTGTTGAAATTATTGAATGATTAGAAAAGTAAAGTATGCTAGATACAATGCATGGAAAGGTATCAATGATTTCCCTACCAGGATCTACAACCAACCTAAAGTAGCTAGGTGGTGAAATAAAATTAATTCTTATTCACACATCAGCTTCTTAGGTACGAAATGAGCTAGAGCAATTAGAAGTTAGAAATACCAGTAAAATGAATTTTTTTTTTTCTAAGTCCAACCTCTTCAAAACCGGATGTGAAAGTTTCACTAAATCCAGCTCAAGCAGCGATACCAAATAAAAAAGAGGTTAATTCTTGTTTCAAAATCGATAAAAACCTCCTAAAGAGATATTCCTTAATCAAATTCCAAACGAAGGCAAGCTTTCACTGCTTCATTCTTCTTTTCCTTTTTTTTTCTTTTTGGGAATTTTAAATTCTTGACTTAAATAGAAATGCAACCGCATGAGAATTCTAGTCTGATTTGTAAAATTTATTTCATTCAGGTGACATAGAATTGGAAATTTTGGAGATTTAACAGTCAACTTAGCTTTCATCATTATATTCCAATAAGGAAGAGTACAACTTCACTATCATAACCACTGAAATATAAAATTGAGACATCAAAATATAAAATTATCAAGAGTCATCAATAATATGCTTTCGTTTTTATAAAACAAAAGGAAACCAAGTATTATACCTGATGAGCAAGTGAGAGATAGTATAGCAATCCAAGTGTTGCAGCTGCACTACAGTGTTCTGCTGGGGCAAACAAACCAATTTGAAGCAATGGACCAAAAACATTCTGGTAAAGTGTTTTCGAGCAGCCAAACTGTTTGAAAAGTTCCCTTGCAGTAACTATCAGTAAACCTCCAAATAAGACACTTCAACGACATCTGTCAAGTAAAGGTAAAATGTAATTTTCCAACGCTGAAAATCCACAACTGCAGTAGAGATCTTACTTGAATCATATTTTCTCCAAGCCATATCAGTGTTGTCAAAGTCAATTACTACAAACAGAAGATAGAGATTGACAATCAGTTGGCAGAAATTACAAAAGGATACAAAACTATTCTTAACATACATACTGATTTTATATCAACCATAAAACAAATAACTTGGACACCACTATCTAATTCTGTTTTATTGACAAGTGAATGAGCCATATATTATAAGTTTGTGGAAATGTAATCTAGAAATAGCAATAAGCTATTGACAACCTTGTGTTAGAAGGGACAAAATGGATATTCTAGATCTAGAATGAAAATATCATAAACGATAAAATGCCTCAAAGGGATAGCTGTTGATGGCCTCAAGCAAGAAATTACAGTCAGCACTGACTCTCAGAAAAGCAACATTTGACAGATACTGAGTCTATACAATTTGTAAAAGATAACAGCACGACACAAGTATGGAAATTTTGATCAAATCTCGAATTAATTTATTATTATTTTTTTAATCATCCGGATCTAGTAGAGGCAAATGCTGAAACCAGAATTTAGGGACACTTGAAATGCTGCCCTACTTTACAATCAAATTTCACTTGTTTGCTCATTACTCGAGTATCTATCACTTGGAAAAACAAATTTGTAGTAGAGACCTGGAATATTAGTTTTTTTTTTTGGCTTACATTTAAAATTGAAAAGAATAACACAATAGATGGCAAATTTTCCTTTCCTATAAATCCCCCTGCCCCACGCAAAATGTAAAAGTAAGAACTTACAAAGGAAATCTCAAGCGTCAAGCCTTAACCACTAGGTTGTCCCTTGGGGATAAGTATGAGTTTGATATAGTTGAGGTTTTATAGCAATAGGGTTTCTGTTAAAAGACTTGACAAACAATGCATAGTTGACTAAGTAATGTCAGTTTACTGCAAGCACCTATAACCAGTAAAAACACTAATTCATTAAATTCAAATAAATGATAAAATAAAAGAGTGCACCTGCAGCCATTAGAGGAAGTGATGTTAATCTATCCACCAGTGGAAGCCTTGCAAACTGCACATAATAACATAGTTGAGATTATATTTGCAAGTCCTATAAATCTTTATTACTGAGAATTACAAGTCCTAAAGATACAATTTAAGGCATACCTGAGTATAATACAAGGTTCCCAATGGTGTAGGCAGTTGAGGCTGATCTTGGAATACTGGAAATTCAACCTGCAGAACAACAATTGCATCTGTTTATCTTAATAAATCCTGTGTATGAAAGTTGGCCTATACTACCACCTTATCATTAAACCAAAAAACATAATAACAATAAAGAAAATCTATTGGGAAGTAGCATTACTTTTGAATTTCCCAGTTTATTCCACAACTAGAAATGGAATTAATCAAACAATTTTATACAAGTTGTTCAACCAACTTTTTTTCTTTTGTTAATTGGCTCTGACTACAGTTCGAATTAGCAAACTCACAACCCTACTACTCCAATACTAATGAGCCAAAGCCAATTGGTCAGCCAACAATATTTATGAATATTTTCTAATTTGAAAATAAATTTAATTACCTCCAATCCCTCAGTAGAATAAAGTGCAGATTGTAGTTTGTCAGTGAACGGTGTGATACCCAGTTCATTAACAAGACCAAAAATATTTTGGTAGGGATTCCAAAAACCTGAATTACAAAAAATAAATAAATAAATAGAGAATATTACACTCAACTATCAAAAAGAGTAATTTGGAATAAATCCTCTGCTATTCTCTAAGACCAATATAGATTTTACCTTGGATACCAACATCATCTGGACTGCCAAAACCATTACTATCTTCAAGAACAGTAACATCAAAACCCTAAAAATATCCCAATCAAAAACTAAAAATTTGACCTCAATTACAAATAATTTATTCATCATAGAAAACAAAAAGATTTTACACCCAAAAAAACAGTAACCTGGTTACAAAGGTGATTAGCTGCACCAAGACCAGCCCAACCAGAGCCAACGATGACTACTTTCTTATTGTTCTTGTCATTGCTGCTACGGTCTCCAGTATTAGCATGGATTTTTGGGGTTTCTGCTTTGCAAGAAAACCCATTTCTATATCTTGTGTTTATAAGGGATGGCGGGATTGTGAGTGGGAACTTCCAACAACCCAACATCTCTTTTCCCTCTCTTTAACGGTCTTCTTTTTGAACTGCTGCTCAAATTGGCTATATAAAGAAAGCTGATGACGATTTATATTTGATTTTTTGCTTCTATCTGGCCGGTGCATGACTGCTTGTCTACAACACTACGCTCATTTCCTACATGGCCGAGTAGGAAAGATGTGTACATGGTGCTTGCCACATACTAGGCTATTGTAAAATTCTTCATTCCCACGTATTTGTTTGATATTTTGTTTTCTCTTTTCGTTTTTATGTTCAAAATTTTCGGGAAAAAGAAATAGGCTATCAAGGTTACATATAAATCTTATAGGCTGATTACGTACTAGTCAAAATTTCATGCTTCACTCGTATAATTGATATTATTTAAATAATTATTATATTTAAATTTTATTTTATAAAAAATACTATTTGCAATTTTATATTGAAATTAATAATAAAAAAGATTATTATTTTTTGCTTATATCTGTTATTTTATTTCATTTAAATAGATTGTGCATTTGAGTTTAATTAGAAATAGATAGAGTAGTAACTTTAAGTTTTGGACATAAAACTATAAAAATTAAATATGTTGGTAAATTATTTGTAGGTAAATGGTTAAAAATGCATTTAATAAAAAAAATCATAATTTATTATAAATAAAATAAATTCTATTACATAAAACAAAAAAAACCAATAGATCGATATTATTAAAATAAATTGATAATAAATTTTTTCTGAAATAAGAAGAAAAGAACAAGCCCCACATATATAATGCAAAAGAAGACTAAGAAGGCCCCAGTGAAGGAGTATCAAAAACATGATTATCTATAAATATGCGAAACATGGACAAGGAAGAGGAGCGGACGGAGTAAAGCATAGAGCAATCTTGCTTGTGAGACATCCACAGAGCGACTATTGTTGCATCTTGTATTTTATCAATTAGTAAAACGGTAAAAAAATATCGCCGTTGCCGGGGATCGAACCCGGGTCACCCGCGTGACAGGCGGGAATACTCACCACTATACTACAACGACTCCATGTTCAACGGTGTCGAGCTTAATAATCATGGATCCAAACTTCACTATGACAGATTCAAGATCCAATGTATATTCCTATATATAATGAAAGCAAAAACATACTTCATTTGGTTAATTCTTCTGTAAATTAATTATTATTTTGGTTTTTACACTATCAAATACTAATAATAATTTTAAATTTATTTTTTTATTACTATGTAATTACCAGTTGAACCGAAAATTGACATCCAATCAGAATTTGTCTTTTCCAGTGGTTCTAGGGTGCACGCTATTGCCTACGACATTTAACGGTGCAATTGCACAAAACAAACAAACCAGACTAGAATAGACTCAAGACATGTTTGCTTTTTTTTTTTTTTTTAAAAAAAAGAAATGTTTTAAAAAATAGGACTTCAAATTTTAACAAATCTATTTTTTGAATATTTACTTTTTTTATCAGCAATATTAAATATCAGAAAAAAAAATCCCTTTATAAATTCAACTCAATGTTACAGAGAGAAAAAAGAAATTTACCTTTTTAGTTCAAATTAATATTCTCATAAATTATAAGTTGAAAACATGTAAATAAATGTCATTTATCTTCGTTAATCAAATTTGTTTGAAACGTAATAATTGAGACTCAATTATTGAGTATTTATAATATTCAAAGGACAAAGAAGACTAAAAGGAAAACAAAAACACGTTGTTGACCTCTGATCGCACCATCTAACGATCCACATTCAACATGTAATGATGCCGCGTCGCCACTTTAACATTTCCTCAATAAAAAAAGATATATCCCGCTAAACAGCTGCTTACTCATTCGTCCAGTAACAGTCACACTATTACGAGCACAATAACCAGTCCCTTACATTTTTGTCCACAAAAATGGCTGCGGCCACACTCTCCGTCCGGCCCAACCGTCTCTCTTCCGGTTCGCCTTTCCCTCGACCACCTAGCTCCGCCACAACTACTTCTCAAATAAAGTCCTTTAAGAACGATCCCTGGAGAGTCACAATCGTGCCTCTCCGGCGCTCCTTCGTGGGGAGTGCGCGAGCCGGTTCCCGAGCCGATGATTCGGCGCCGTTTGAGATGTCGGTGGAGAACGCACTCAAACTTCTTGGCGTCTCCGAAAACGCTTCGTTTGATGATATACTTCGCGCCAAAAAGTCCATTCTTGCGACGTGCAAGGATGACCAGGATGCGATTGCTCAGGTTATTTTAGTGAATTTATGAATTAAGCTGCTTTTAGGCTATTTTGATGTTTAATTCAGTTGATTTTGACGTTCTGGCTTCAATTTTATTTGTTGGATTTAAGTTTGAACTTTTCGAGATTATTCTTTAATTATTACAATTGGATTGAGGAATTGAATGTTTAGCTTACAAAGCTGTGAAATTTGAATGGAATAATCTTATTATGATTGTAAAATTCAATATCGTTTTTTAGTAGTTAATCAATTGAATTTTATGTTGCGTTCGTTTTAACTATGGATTTATTGTAAAGCTAACATAAGTTGTTAAGTTGGTTTAGTGATGTGAAATAACCGTATTTTCTCAAGTTTTAATTTAGATAGTTAAGTTTTAGGACTTGGCAATGCTGTTCCTGTCATAGTTGTTAGGCTAAGGCGCTCCTAAGCGAGGTGCCGTGCAATATATATATAGATGTATACAAAATAATTCAAAAACTGAACAAAAAATTCATCTTGATAATATCTAATACTCAGAACATCTAAATATAGTTGAAAGGCTATGCATAAGAAGATGTTAAGAATTATAATCCGACATTCGTTCTAAATGCATCCTAGTCCTGCTTCATGCTAAATCGTAAACATTTAAAGTTCAGGCATTGCATTTTAAAACTTTTACAAGCATATAGCTTATCTTCAAGTAAAGAAGTAGTGTATGTAACTATAGTTGACAAATGAACTAAGTGCAATTGAGTTTCTTGAATAAATAAATGAATAAGTATGCAATTTTTATAAAAAATGACTAAGTGAATGTCATAATATTTACATAGAAAAACTTTTTTTCTTGCAGCTTCCAATTGATCAAAATCTCCATGCAAGTTACTGACTTAATTTGTTTACATATATCAACTTACAGGTCTGAATAACTTAATGTTTTTAACAATCATAATTTCAGCAGTACTAAAATAATTAACTTAATATATAAATCATAATTATTTTCAGCAGCCCTAAACTAATTAATGTAACAACTTGATATATAAATAATAATTTCAGCAGCCCTAAACTAATTAACTTAATAACTTAATATATAAATCATAATTTCAACAGCTGTAAATTAAAAATAATGACCATTTTTCCTATAATTTCAGCAGCATAAATCGGCAAAGGATTTGGCAGCATAACAGCTTGTAATTGAAGTTATTAGACTTAAGAGAGAATGGAATAGAATCAAATAGAGATAGAGAGGGAAATTGAGAAAAAAAAATTAAGGGAAATGTTAACATGCATAGCCAAATTAAGGTGGTTCCCTTCTGCAGTTCTAATCAACCAATATCTTCTATTCCTTTTAGAGTTCTTTTTTTTAAGTTATTCGTGGGAGCCTATATAAACACTGTTGGACCACATATTTGGGGAAAAAAAAAACCGTAACATCTGTTTCTGGCATGAAAACACAAAAGGTGCGCTTTTGCGCCTTGCTCCTGAGGCTCCCGGACCTGCGTCTTCGGTCAGGTGCACCTAAGGTGCGATTTTCACAACTATGTACCTATCATTACGAGAAATGCAATAGTGGAAAATTGAAATGCCAGCTTTAACAACTAGCTATAACATACCAGTTCCTCCATTAGATTCAATTTAATCTTCTTGAATGGATCTTTAAAATATGCTGTTTGTAATTTGGCACCCTTTGTATGTGTTGTATGCTAAGCTTCAATTATGACATCCTGTTTCAACCATTATTTGAAGCTTGTTGAATGTTTTAAGGTGCAGCAACTCCTTATGTTGTTTATGAATTATTATTCAAAATTTCAGTAAGGCAAAAGAAAATTTTACATTTTTTGTATTTTTTCATGAGATGCTTTTGCTTGTATTTAGACCCATTGAATTATAATTCTGCTTGAAGCTATAAGTAGTATTGATTTAAATTGTAACTTGTAGGGATGGTTTCATTAGCTTCACCGCAATTTTCTCAAATTATACTCTTTATTTATAATCATGAGCCTATGTTGTGTTCAGAAAAAGTTTCGCTGTTGATATTAACAAGTAGTGTGATAATAATGTTTTTTTAATGATTGTTTTTCTAATCTATATAGTTCCTTGTATTTTAGGTTGAGGCTGCGTATGATATGTTGCTTATGCGAAGCTTAACTCAACGTAGAGCTGGAAAAGTTGTTAATAGTGCCATCCGCTATGCTGATGTTAAACCAATAAATGGCCCGGGGATGGGATCGGTACCTCAGTGGCTGCAGGCAACTATGAAAAATACACCCATTTCAGTGGAAACACCATCAACTGGTGATCTGGGAATACAAGCGGGAGTTTATGGAGCTATGATGGTTTTAACCTATGTTAATGGAGCTTCTACATCATCTGTGGCACCTTATGGAGGGGCTGATGTTCCTGGGTTGATCTTAGCCACAAGTTTTGGAGCTTCCTTGTACTTCATGACCAAAAAGAATGTGAAGTTAGGTAATGCTGTCTTTCTATATGGTTTTTAATGAATAGTTTAGAGGGTTTCTTGCAGAAATTTTAACATTTCCTGCACTTCTTAAAGTTGGAAGAGTCATTAAAAGTTACATAGTTCTGAATGATAGAAATTTTACAATTGATTGATTATTTCAACTTCATAACTGTTAGACATATAAGAGATATAGAACAGAGAAGGATGCTTATCCCCCAGTTATAGATTAAAACAAGTGGCAAAAACAGTCCTGATGAAACCAACGCATGATGCAAATGTCGACTCTAAGTCCATCTTTAGTGAAAACTGAATAGCTTACTTCCTGCTTTTGCCTGTTGCTATAGCCTAAGCTTTTGGCTGTGGTGGTTTCAGATGTTGTTCTGATATTATTCAGAGTACCCTGCTATATCTGGTTGTACCTGTTAAGGTTGTACTGCCTATCAAGTGTCACTTCTTTCCCTGATTTTGATGACCTTCTTCTGCTGATATATTCATTAAGGAAGGGAAAGTAAGCAAAATGGTATTGCCATATAAGGAAGATCAACATATGAGATTGACATATGGAAGTTGAAACCTTAAGTGGGTTATGACTGTATAAAGTCAGACTCCGCATTTATTTCTTCTTCTTCTTCTTCTTGCTCTTTAAAAAACTTAAATAGTTAATCAGAATTGGTATTCACCGTACACCTGTTTAGGGCTGGGCCATGGGAAAGTGTGTCAAGTGGAACCAGGCCTTCGCAAAATATCAACATTCCGAAGCTTAGACCTAGCTGATGAACAGATCTTCAGCAAAGCAGTGGGTCTCTTGCGAAAAATATTAACACTTGTTTCAGTGATTGACAATTATATGAAAACGGATAAGAAGAATGCGAAGACTTAGACTAGTCTGCTTGCATATTGAGTAAATTCCAATTTCTTCAGAAATTCAGCGAATCAGACATTGGAAAGCATCTAATGTAGTTTACTGTAACATACTGCAGGTAAGGCGACTGTAATAACTTTAGGAGGGCTTGTTGCTGGCGCTGTGGTGGGTTCAGCTGTTGAGAGTTGGTTGCAGGTGGACATTGTCCCATTTCTTGGCTTACACTCCCCTGCTGCTGTAGTCAGTGAATTCATTCTTTTTTCTCAATTATTGATTTCGCTTTACCTAAGGTAGGATTAAATTGTAATTGGTAACAATTAAACCTGTAATTATTCGTCTGCATGATCATACCTGAGCTTTTTTTTAATTAGGATGTGTATCATTGCCATTGTACAAACCTACAAACAGAATGTAACCAAAAAAAAAAAAAACTGAATTAATCTGAAATCTGCTAGAGAATTGCAATAAACACGTGCAAGTATTATCTGTATGAAGGGGTATTTTCAGTCATGTATCGACAAATCTGCCTGATGTACATTGGAAAAAACATGGAAGCTACTTTTAAATTGTGAAACTATATGATTGAGAACACAAGATTGTGAACATGAAAGTTTGGAGCATTTTCTGGTGCAATACATCTGAATCTGATATCCTTTCCCTTTTCTGTGAATCATAAAGCAGCTTGAACTAAATGAAACTCATAAAAAGCTGATTATGTCCAAACTAAATTACGTGCATGGAGTTATAAAAGAAAAGTGGTACGTGATTCATTTTATGGCACTTCACTTGCAATTACCAACTCAACTTTTGACAGATGGATTTGCTGCCAACCTATCAAGTCCATTAAATTTGAGGCATGGCATTATAATCTGTTTCATCATTTGCATTATCTGTTTTACTGATGTGATAGATCATTTCTCTTCGATTGCTTTATCACACCTGTCTCAATTTTCAACCATTAAATCATTCTCTTTCATCTGATTTACTGGTTGAAATAATTTATCTAGAAAATATTTTTTAAACTTTTAATGTTTAATATTCAAAAAAAGGAAAATAGTCGAAGGAAGATGTTTTTCATAAAAATTAAGTTATTTGAAAAAATAATACTTTCAAGAGGAAAATATTTATTTGCACATCGATGTATATTAATTATAAATAGTCATTATTATTAATCATTAATCACTTATCACTAATATCAATCACAGTTCTCACCATTGGTGGCTAGTGAATAACATAATTTATCATTTTTATATATTTTTTATTAATAATAAATACTTCAAATTTAAAATTTCTAAGTTATAAATTTGAATGAATTTTCACTAATTTTTAATATTATAATCAAACAATAGAAATGAGTTATTTATAAAATATATTCAAGAAAAATATTTTACAAATCTAAGTTAATTTTTGGAAACAACCAACAGATTTATTTTTAAAATTATACTATCAAATATTTATAATTTTACAATCTTAACCTTATACATATATACTTTATAAAATTATAATATGAATAGGTGTTATTGCAATTATTTATACATAACATCGTGTTCCCTCCTATATGTCTCATTTTCTCTCCATTCTGAAGAGATTGAATTTTGGTGGGTCCAAAAGAAATTTTGTAAACTTTTTCTTTCCTCCAATTTTTTTCTCTTTATACCAAACTAATAAAATGACTTTCGTCCAATATTTTCTTCTTTCACCATTGTTTTCTGTACGAATGTCAGCTAAGATGACATAAATTGTCGAGAAAAGAAAAAGAAACCTTCTTCATTAATATAGATAATTTGTCATTGAATCCTAGGAAAACCCCAAAAGAAGTCTTTTCAGGATGCTTCCTCTTCCTCGTGTTTTAGCCGCTCAGAAGAGAAAAGGGTGATAGACCATTGACCACTCATCAGCTCAATATCTTAAACACTTAAAACTGCCTTTTATGAATATTTTGTCTCGTTTCCGACATGTTCATAACTAAATTTGCCCAAATACAGACTTATAAGTAGCATGGGCAAATGCATATAGAACTTGAACATAAACCCAAAATAACGAGCACCACTTTTGTCACCATTTACATACTAAACTCCTCTATTTCAGCGCCATTTTTATAATAGGACTAATTACAGGGAGTGCCTACTTCAATTTCCCATCTTTGCATTTCTTGTACTTCCTTTAAAAAGATGCAAGAAATAAGGAAATTTGCAACCAAAATGTAGGCAATACAACAATTTACTAATCAATTGTGAAAACCTGGAAAAACAGAAATTAACTTGTCTCAGCGAGCTGCTGATTCGACATGACATAATATACAAGCAATCCACAAACACTAGTAGATTCTCAGAAGCACATTTCAAGCATTTTTTAAACTGTCACCTGCCATCATTTTCTTCAAGCTGAGCACCCTCTATATATGATTGGTTATCTAGTTTTCCAAGATTCTCACTGCAATTCACAAGATCGTTGTACATTTTCATAGAAGCCTTGGAGAAACCTGTTAAGGACTCAAAAACTGTTGAAAATCCTGTCTGAAATCCACTTAATGTGATTCTCTGTGTTTCCTGCATGCAGTTGTGGTGTTTGTCTTTTTCTATGTCCAGCTTCTGCCTTAATATGTCCAACTGATCTTTCTTCTCTGTCAAGTGGTAATCCCAGTTTTCTACATCCTGTTCAGATTTGTATTCTATAAGCTTGGATTCAAGAAACCTGGTCTCTGCTTTTTGTAATGTTACAGTCCTTCTGTCAAGTTCTTTGGCAAGATTGTCAACTTTCCGCTTCTGCTGCTGTTCCTCTCCTTGATGCGCCCATAAGGCCCTCACGTCCTTTGAAAAGCTTTTCAATGCAAAACATACCGACTTATGTGGTAAGTTCTCCACTGAAGATAACCAATTATGACAAATCACTAGCAATGGGGGACCTGCAGCTCGATATGGTGCTGCAGAACTCCTGCCTCTGGAGTACAATTCAACTTCAGGTACTAAGAACTTAGTTAACCAACCATGCAGAGCTTCGACATATGCCTTTTGTGCTGCAACATACTCGGTAAAGCACACACGCCAATTATTAATCTCTGCCTCAAGCTGAAGTGTTGCAAGCCTATGAGAGTCATTGCAGAACTTTCCAAGTGCAGGAGAGGCAAAAGATTTAACTTCAAAAAGAATCTTGTTTTGGGTTTCATGCGATTCCAACATGATCTTCCACGTGTGGGTTAGGCTGCATATTGAGAACCAAAAAGAAAAGGAATACTAAGAAGGAAAATGAAACATAATTGCTTTTCCTTTCTAAAGGCAAATTGGTTACTTACCCTTTTAAGAGTTCTACTATTTGAGGCTGCAATTCTTCATCTCTAAGTTTTTCAATTCTCTTTGAGATTGACTCAGCACTTCTAATTGCAACCAAAATCCTAGCATATAAATCTTTTACTGCAGCTCTGGTCTTGTCCATGGCAAGATAATCCTCTCCTTGGACATCATGGTTTCTCAGTCGTGAACATTTTCTTTCATAAAGTTTCCTTGTGCTATCTCCAGCCTGAGGTGTGGAAAATAGAACAGGAAAACAAAATCAGACTAGTAGAAGGAGGAGAAAGGAGAAGATTTCTTTCTGTATTCCCACTAAAGAAAGCTTTCAGGACAACCAACTTGAAATTTTGAGTCAAGAATGGAGTTGTTTAAACAAAAAGTAGCTTGAATTGGATTTTGAGCCCATTTGCAAGTCTTTTTCACTTATTGAAGTCACTTTTAAGAACATTCTAATGACAACCAAATTTAATTCCTATGCATTTTGTCATTGTGATCATTGAAGTTTGCCGAAACAGACAGCTGCTTAGAAAAAGTTAAGAGCCTCATGCACACTAAACAATCAAGATTTATAAAATCACATTTCTCGGATATTTGAATACCATACAATAATTGAAGTATAGGCTGAAGTAATAAACTAAAAATTACAATGAGATGCATGCTATCAATATCAAGATGATGCTTATACATAAGAAAATGCAAGTCAAACACAGAAAATTTGCATAGATTTGGAGTTGAGCACCTAGGCACTATTCTACAAGGATACAGTTTCTTCTCCATGTTAAATGTTTATGTAGTTTCAAATTGGTAAATGCCTTCATTCATGTACACATTGGCAAAGAATTTTGAAATGCCAAAGGCATGATATATAATTCCTAAGGAATTCTTTGATTTCTTCTGGAATTTTTAATCATCAAAAAGTTGCCAAGGTAGTCTGACACAAATAAATTATGAAAATAAGGAAGATAACTTGAAATGAGTTTAATTTACCTTGACTTCTTCATAGAGCTTCTTTTCCCAAGCATACAACCTCCCGAGTGTTAGCGAATGGCTTCCTGAATCCATTCCTCCATAATCATCAAACAGATCATTCTTATATTCTGTCCAAGTTGAACCTTTGGAACTAGATGCCACAAGACTCTTGCACGATGAAGGCTTCGATGAAATTGACCGATGCCATGTAATAGCTTGGATGAGCTTTGTTGAGTTCTCTGCATTAAACCCAGATGAAGGTTAGTTCTGTGAGCTATAAAAGTTTAGCGTAAATGCTAGTACATTCATCACAGAAAAAGAAGATAAAGCACCAGAAATTAAAAATAAAAGGCAAGAGATGAACTTTACACTATAAAAGCCAAGATTCACTAGTGAATCTCAGAGCCTTAAGTAAAAAACAGGGGATAAAGACCCACAAAATTATACTAAGAAAAAGAAATGGAAGGATACAAGAAAGAAAAGCATGGCACAAGCTAAAAGGCCACAATTAACAATGAGATACACCTTAATAAGGAAGAAAAGAGAAACCATAGTACAAGTGAAAGAAAATATAAGCAATCCAGCATTCTATTCGATATAATCAAACTCTCTGTCAGCTTTGGCTGAGTGGCACAAGACTCATCTTTAGGGCTGTAAGATCGCAAGTTTTAACTTCATATGGAAACAATTAACTGGAAAAAAAAAATTAGAGAAAGATGGAAATATTATTCTAACTAAATAAAAAGAGGAGGTTCAAACTTCAGAAAATTAAATTCGATTCCTTGAAAAAAATCAACAGAATTAGCTAAGGCAGATCTTTTCAACAAACGAAGACATGCCCCTGTTACAACGATTACATAAAAGGAAGAGAGAAAGAAAGAGAAGGCCCACTGCTTTTCAAATGTTCGGAGGGCAAAAGTCAGTAATGGAAAATAAAAGACAAGAAAAAGCAATGGCAGAAAAATAAGACACAGAAATTCGAGACAAAAGAAGACGGGGAGATATCTTAACATGCCAAAATTAAATAGTTCCAGAAAGTAAAACAAATGGAGTTTGGTGACTTAAACAGTATAAACAAATGAACAATGTAAAGGCATGGGAGGAAGAAGGTTCATTTCATGAAATAAGTAACAGACCACTCTTACTTTCTGAATAGATGTAAACAAGATTCAGTAATTAACATAAAAAGCCATATGGAAATGAGCATACAAAGAAAAAAAATCTAGACCACAATTTAAACAAGGCATCATCATTTAAAGATGGAAATTATAGTTTCTTCAACCAGTTTGAAGAAATGAAATGGAACAAATCTCTTATCTTGTATATCTTATCGAACAGCTTGCATTCGAAATTATGTTGCAGACTTTCAACTGTATCATTACATTGACTAACTAGGAAAGTTACGGTTTTGGTTTTATTTTTTACAGAAAAAGGAAAGAAATTGAAAATGGATAAAAAGGGGAAAATAGAACAGATGAGCGATAAAAAGGTGGAAAATACAAAAATAAAGAATGACCAGAAACTACGTGTAAACATATAATAGCACATTACTTCGAATACTATTTTACAAACTGAAAATATGGACTCAAGCAAAAACTGATTATAATCTATAAAATGACATTATTTATTCACAAGAAACAAATTAAAAAAAAAAAAATGCAAAATCAGATACACCCACCTTTTATTTCCTCCAATCCAGACTGCAAATAAACTCTATTAGCCTCAAGCATTCTTGAAAGATCCTTACCAGAATCATAAGCCCTAATAAAATGGTCTTCAATGTCCTTCAATGCCTCTAACAGTTCTCTACCTTTTCCTGGTGCATCAATAACAGTAAGCCCTTTTTGCGCTCCTTGGCTTCCATTAACACCTTCTTCCACCACCTTAACCATATCAACATCATTTTCACTTTCTTCAACCTCTCCTTTCTCTCTGTCTTCAAAAACAACTGGTTTTTCCTCCTTTTCTTCTTCTTCTTCTAGCTCTGGAATCCCCTCCTCTTCCCTTACAACCCTTAAATCATCATCAGAACTTCTCCTATACCCACTTACAATTTCTGGTACTCTCATTGTATCAAATGGATTAAAAAAATCCCAACCAAAATCTGTCTGTGGTGACTGTGGTGGTTGCATTTGCATATAAAAGTACCCAAGATGTCCTTTACCCATTTCTTCCCTTTCTTCTTCTTCTTCTTTAGCCATTTCTTCTTCACTAGAATCTGAACTTGTTGAAGACCCACATGAGCCACAGGCAATAGCTTCATGGGTCTTGGTCTCTGATGGCTCTTGTTGAAGAAAAATAGGGTTTGTAATAATATTTTGGTCAGTAGAAGGTGGAGAAGGGCAACGAGGGGGGAAAGTAATAAGAAATGGTGAAGTTGGTGAAGAATGGCGAGCTACAAAAAGCTTTATAGCAGCTGAAACTGCATAAAGAGATTGATAATATCTACAATGTGCTTCTGCTAGTTCATATCTTCTCTCCACAGCTTGCTTTAGTAAACGTTTTCTCTCTCTACAAATACAAACAACTTCTTCTTCTTCAAGCTTTGAAGCAACACATCCCATTATTGTTTTCACTGTTTGTTAAAACTAGAGAAGGGCTTTCGGCTTCTTTTAGAGAAAAAGATTGTTTCCTTAAAAAATTCTTGTATTCTTTTACTATAAAAAGGAGGTGGAGCTGTTTGATACAGGGTCTTACTGTGTGTTTTTCAGAGATTTTGTAATGTTTTGAAGAAACCCATTTCATGTTTAGAAACAGGAAGGCCTAGTTTACATTCAGACTCTGGTCTTGGAGATGTTCTGTTACAACCCATTTCATTTCTTGGCTAGAAAGAGGGAAATGCAGAGCTAAAATGCACTGAGTAAGATTTTTTGAGGAAAAATTTTTTCTTTGTTAAACGGAGAAGAGGTTTTTCAGTTTTGGTGGCGATTTTATATTTTATGTATATATATTGAAGTAAAATAAAAAAGAATGTGCAGAGAGAGATAAAGGGAGAGAAGGGTGTTCCGTTGTGCTAGAATAGATACTGTAGCAGAAAGAGTGTTCTTCTAAAGGAAAAGAAAAGAAAAAGAAAAGGGCTTTCGTTTTCTTTTTTTGCTTTTCTCTCTGCAGTGAGCAATGGTTTAGAGTTCTGTTAATAAACTAGTAATGGTTTGAGATTAGTAAAAGAAACAAAATGGAGAAAGAGAGGAAGTAGATGACAGTGTAGAAGACCATATAGGTGGTAAAGGAGAGGTAGGGGCTCGAGAAAGAGAGAGAAAGAAAAGCTCTGTTCTTGTGTTTGGTAATCTGTACCCAAATGTGAATTAGCGTATAACAATTGCACTAGCAATGCCAAATAACTAGCAAATAACTCTATATTAGTAATAATAAGATCAAATATATTTTTTTGAAAATTTAATGTATTTCAAAAAAATAATTTAGCTATTTTAAAATTTTTATAATTGAAATTTCATAAAAAATTATAATTCAACTATACTGAGTAAAATTAAGTTGTTTGGAATACTATTTGTTTTTATAATTTGGGTTTAGTGGTATATATAAACATAAATTTTATACTTCAAAATTGATGATGTTGCATTTACTAATCTACTAATCATATTCATGTGTAACACTAATAATACACTAACAATCTTTTAATGACAAAATAAAATTTTCCAAGTGAAAGGAATAGAGACGCTTGGGACAAACTACTGAGTAAAAAGAGGAGTCAAACACAGTAATTTACTGGTAAAGGGATGGTGACCACTGCACTGACGAGAGAGAGAGAGATGTTTGTCTTGTTTCTTTCTAGCGTTCTGTTGTACAAATTTATTTATTATTATTATTATTATTTAAGTTTAAACCTCAAATTACGACAACATAATTGGGTTCTTTAACATGTTTTTGTTGGTTATAGTTATTAGTTAGAGGCTTATTTGTGGATTAGGAAGCCACAGGTCAAAACTGTCATTGTCTTTACTGTTGTAGACGAATCTATCCTTAGATGTTGTACTGCAGGTTTGGAGACACCCCATCTATCTGTCTATATCTATGTACAAGTAAGTAAGCATTTAGACTCTTGCTTGGATTTTATCATTGCAATGCTGTGGGTTTTGGTATGGAAAAGGAAGTTCATGTTTGGGACATTTCATTTTACACCTTATTTATACTTATTGTTAGTAGTTGTTAAAGGCGCAGGGCAGGGTGCACTGAGGTATAGTATAAAGAGATCCTGGAGTTTAGGCGCCACATGGACATCTTCTAGAATGCAATGGAGGGAAAACGAGAAGTCAATTCCCTTCTCCAAACGAAAATAACATTTGAGAATCACTTTCACATAGTTGTGCCCAAATAAAAAGTTGTGTCCATTTAGTTGATTTTGATAAAACACCGTCTCCAAACTATGAAGAAAGTAATGTTCCTTTGATGTTGAGATTTTGGTAATCAAAACAGTAAAAATATGATATTTTTTTCTCAATTGAAATTGTGTCTTCTACTTAATTCTAAGAATTTATTTGTGTTGATTTATATTTTATAGGCTATTTCATAAAAACACTAATTGTGTTTAAATGTATTTTGTTGATGTTTAGTACCCTCCTACAATTTTAATACAATTGTTTAATGATGTTTTAAGAATGGTTTAAATTACAAAAAAAATAGTTTTGCTCTTCCATTAACTTAATTATGTTTTGTTGTTTCTATTGATGAGATAACAAGAAAATGAAAATGATTGGTGCTCACAAACTTATATAACAAAATGTTGACATATGAAAAATAATTGTGGACACTTGCAATTTGGTTTTAATAAATAACTTTACCTTCTAGTTAGTCTATCTATACAATAAAAACATATTCACATTCTTACATGACAGTACACATATATTAAAAATGTGTACAATAAAAATTAATAACTAGTGTACATATTAAGTAGTGGATATTGTACTTCTATTAACAAAATAACCGAAAAATGTGAATGATTGGTACTTATATTTTCAAGGTTGTTTGCAAACTTATGTAACAAAATGTTGACACATAAAAATAGTTGCGATCACTTACAATTTGATTTTGATAAACAACTTTGCCCTTTAATTAATCCACATGTACAACAAAAATATATAGATATTTTTACATAACAGTACACATATTAAAAATGTGTACAATATAAATTAAGAATCAGTTAACATATTGAGCAATATATGTTGAACTAGTGAAAGTTTTGGTTCCAAATTTTTTTTTTATGTGAAAATATGGGAATGTAAAATACAAAATTTGAGGTTGAAATTTTTGGCTCCAAACTTTCTTTCAACTTTTACTCTAATTTTTTCATTTCAAATTTCATATTGAAATTTTAGTGTGCAATTGCAATTAAATAGCCACATTTTTTTATTGCAAATCTAAACAAATAAATGTCTTTTTAAGAAAAACATCATCCTTCTCATTATTTATCACATTTTATTGAAAATTTTAGAACTTTAATATCTATTTAGGAGTAAATTAGAAAGAAACCTATAAAAAGACCACGTCCTTAATCCTAGAGAAACTTTGACTTTCTCTATATAAATAGGGAGTAATTGTATTCTAAAAAGGAAAAATGTCCTATAATTCTTCTTTTTTGAAAATGTAATTCATTAATAATAATATCAAGAATTATAAATAAATACATAGACCAGACATAAAATTTTACTGTTAATAGCTAATAGAGTTTTTTTTCTTTCTTTCTCTCTTTCTTTCTTTCTTTCTCTCTTTCTTTCTTTCTTTCAATCCCCATTTCATGATTCACAGCAAAAGCCCAAATAGAGAGATAGTATATTATTTCCTTTCCTGGTTATTTTATTATTTATTGGTAAATTATTAGAATTTTTTTTTTCTGGGTATCTTTTGCATAGCCTTTATGCTATGGCTTTGTTTCTGTATGTGACATAATCATGAATTTGGAGAATTTGGAATGCTATCGCTTGTATTTTTCCATAGGCGATTGGGGTTTTGGATTTTCAACTTTATCCAACATGTTATTATTTTCTAAGTATAGAGTATATTCAAATTCTGGACTTTTGGACTTTAATCTCTGATGCGTTTGATTTTTTCCAGAAATGAAAATTTTATTTAACTTTTTTCTATAATATAATTATTGTAAATGTGAATCATAAAATATATAACATTAAAACTTTTTATTTTTGAAGTTGCTTTTGTTTGTTTGCTTTGTTTTATTAGTCACAGCAAAGCTGATTTTAAAAAAATGAAAGCAGCTTTGGATATGGGAACTAGAGACGAAGAAGAAGAGTTTTAGTTTTGTTAGAACTGAAACGACGTAGTATACGTTTTGTTTGATTAAAATATCAATTATTTCCTTCAATTTTAATTGGATAGTGTATATACGTGGCAAACTTAATTGCCACTTGGAATATGATGTGTCCATGCCATTGCATATGTAGTTTACACAGATTTTTCATTTTAGCAAGGTTTGTAAATAATTAAATATTACAAAATTAAAGTCCAAGCGGCCTCATTTTGAAAGTAAGAGAGGCTATAAGGTTTTTTTTTTTTTTCATAATTGATAGGTGAGTTTATGTATCCATCTAATAGATAATTATGGAAAAATTGAACAGAGAAAAACAATAAAAATACGTTGTTGTGAATGACTTAATGAATCCAAAGAATCCTATTTATAAGAGTTTATAACTGATATAGGGGCATCCCCGATGAAGGTAGGTTTCTCCGAACCACTTCATACCAAAGCCTTAGACGCTACTGATGTTCAGGGATGATGCTTGGTGTTGGGAAAAGGATTCGAGGCAAACGAGAAAGCTTACGAAGTGTCTGTAGACCAAGCGAGAAGAGTGGAGGGGGGGTGGGTAACTCTAGCAATATAATATAGATCGGAGCCTGGTTCTTTCTATCTAACCTTGCTTTTTGGCTTCTTTCATCAAAGATAGGTGTGAGCTAAAGACTTTTTTTTCTCGCTAAACTCGTCTTTGATCTTCTCTACTGTTTTGGCTGCTTTCTTTGATATGGGTGTAAAATTTCTAATGTTCTAACTCAAAAAGTAAAGTCGTTCTCTTCTTGACCCTTCGGTCGAGCTGCTTTGTTTGTTCATTGGATTGATGTCTGATAGTTTTTCCCTCTTCCTAACCATTGTCATGTCCCGCTAAGCTAACTAGTTCTACTGTGCTTTCCTTCCTTGGCCTAAGAAAGAGGGCTAGTCACTTCCCTTATTCAATTGGTCCTTTTCTATCGAGTAGGAGCTTGGAGATTTTTAATCAGTTTTGTGTTTGTTTTTCTGTTCTACCCATTCATACCGTATGGAGCCACCGTCGATTATAGTTTAGCCGTTTATGCAGAAATAAGCGGAATAGGGGTCACCACTCTCGTCTTAGATCTGCATAAACATCTCATGTCAGTAGTTCGGCTTCTTAAGATAACCAAGGCCTCTTAATCTTCTTGCGCTCTAGCGGGGATGTTGTAAGCTTACTGCTAATATCTTCCCGCTAAATTCGGCTAGCCATTACCTAGCTATCCCGGCTTAAGTCCTACTTAGATAACATGGAAAATCTATATTTTTAATCAATAAAATATGATTAGATCCTATGTAAAAAGTATAATTTACGTACTTCAAAATATAATAGGTTCATAAAAATGTAAAAATGATTTCCTTTTAAAAAAAATAGAATTATAATTCAAGATAAATGAAAAAGAAAAGTCAATATCAAGTAAATTTTACTTGGTTTTACTTAGTTATACAAAAAATTAACTATTTTTTATAAAATATTTGAAAATTTTACAAAGCAATGGTATTTAGATATACGTGGCAACAATTTTTGAGTATCTTCTAGTTAATTCATGTAATATTTAATTTTTACCATTTTATGAAAACTATTTAAACAGCTAAACATTATTCACTATTAAAACAGTTAACAACCACAAAAATAATTAATTTTACCGAATAAATTATATTATTTTGTAAATAATATTTTATAAAATAGGTTTAATTACAAAATATTTAAAAATATTACAAAATACTAATAATAGAATTTATTGTGTAAATAACTCATTTTTTATAATATATTGATAAACATATATAAACTTTTATATGAAAAAATAACCGCCTGTTATAAAATATTGGCAACTTGAAAATTCTTTCATAATCAAACAATATTTATAAAAAATAGTAGTCTTTTACAAAATATTTAAAAATATTACAAATATTCGTAATTGGAGTATTAATTTTGTAAACTATTGACTTTTATAAAAAAAATAACAATTTTATACAAAATACTAAAAAATATTACTCCTATTATATTTAGATTGATAAAACTAATTTTTCTAGATTAAAATTTAATTTAATTCTAATTTTTGCCTATTTCTTTCTTTATTTACACCCAAATCAGCATTAAATCCCTTTCCACTTTTTATGCAAAGCCACACATGTAGGAGAGGGAATTTTGGTGCATGGAATTAAAGGTTTCATTTAGTTATAAGCAATAATTAAGCAAAGCAAAACATAAAATAAAAAGTCAAAGTGATTGAAAATAGATTTGACCGAAAAAATAAAAAATTTCAAATTTTAAATTTGGCTCCAAAACTAATTTGAAGTGGCCAGTGAGAATTTGTGTACAAATCTTTTGTGTTTGGAATAAATTTTTGCTTTTTTTTAGAAGAACGAAGAGTCTCTTCAAATTTCACAAACTTGCCTTATATACATCAACAATATCTTACAAGTGAAACAAAGCCATTTGAAAATTTAATATGAACCCATCAAATCAGTTTAATTTTAATTTGGTCCCAACAAACTCGCATGCAATTAAAGACGTGCTCATAATAGAAATTTGTTCATAGATTTTAACTTTGTTCCACTAAAGACACGATTTGGCAGATAATCCGACCGTACAACTATCGGATAGTGTTCTACAAATGACAAGAAGATAAAACAAATGAAAAAATATTTCTCAAGAAGTAAAAAATTATGCTCATAGAATATTATTTGTTGATATAGAAAAGGGTATGAAATATGTACACAGTATTGAACAAGTTGCAAATACATTTTCTATTTCTGTGAAATCATTCTTCAAAATTTAGTACAATGCTAAGGATGAGTTAGAAGATACAGTTGGAGTGAAGTGTCTTTGGAATAGAGGTAAGAAACGAGTTAAAATCACTCTTAAAAGGATAAAACAATTCCCTCTGAAAAGAAGAACCAACATTCGTTCTCTTTCTCATGAACTAGGCCATTCACTGTCATATGTGCATAAACTCATGAAAAAAGGGCAATATTAAAGCACTCTAACACGATCAAGCCACTTTTGAAGGATGAGAACAGGAGCAACAAAGTTCAATTTTGCTTTTCGATGCTTGATGCAGGTATAATTAGCAATACAATTTCATTTCTCAACATGGAAAATGTTATTCACATTGATGAAAAATGATTTTATATGTGCAAAGAAACACAAAAAATTTATTTTGCAAACGATGAGGATGACCCTTCGCACAAATGCAAAAGCAAACACTTCATTCTTAAAATTATGTTTCTAGCAACAATTGCTAGACCTAGGTTCAACACAAATGGACAATTCATTTTCGATAGTAAAATTAGGATTTAGCCTTTTGTTAATAAAGAGCTAGCTATAAGGAATAGCAAAAATCGGGTAGCAAGAATAGTGAAAACAAAGCCAATCACGTCAATCACTAAAGATAAAATCAGAGACATCTTAATTGGCAAGATGTTACATGCAATTAAAGAAGAGTGGACACAAATGGGTTCAAACATCATTTGATCCAACAAAACAATGTTAAGCCACATATAGAAATGACATATGCTGAATTCACACATACAACATTTCAATTAGATTTAAACATAAATTTACTTTGCAAATCATAGCCCTGATTTAAACGTCCTGGATCTTTTTTTTTTTTTTTTTGAGCTATTGACTCAGTAAAACACAAAGAGGCTCCTACAACCATTGACCAATTACCACATGCAGTCACAAAAACTTATGATATTTTCCATCTACTTGAAATGAATGAGGTTTTTCCAATTTTATGGACTTGTATGGGGGAGATCTTAGGGTGTCAATATGGCAACAATTATAAAATCAAATACATGTCGAAGAACAGCTTAAGTAGGAATGACAGGTTGCCTGCTATGATTGAGATAGACATTGGCATTGTAAAAAAAGTAGGAGCAACGGTACAACATCCTCTTGCAAATATGTTTACATATTGATGATTATTGTCCTAGTTCTAGGTTATATCACAATTTTATTATTTGTGTCTCAGTTTTCGAGTTTATGCATACGGTCGTCATTAATATACCTTCATAGTTAGATTCACAATTGTAATTCAGTATTAAAATATGTTCACATTTCTTTCTTAGTAATTAATTACTTTTATTTTCTCATGATTTTACTAGTAATGTACTATTAATGAATGAGAAGTTCTCAACATGTGGAAATCTTTGTTCAAAAATGGACCTCAAAATAATTTTGTAATATGAAAACCCTACTAGACTTAAATTGGTTTGCATTTTAAGAAGTTGTGCATATTCTAATAACATAACAATCTTTGCATTCCAATTGGTTGTTTTGGTATTTTAAATGCATTAAATGAGTATATAATTTCTTATTTATCACTACCTAGATATTCTCCCACACTCAGACCTGAAATGAAAAACAAAACAAGAGTAATTTGGCCTATTCATTTCGGTTAGCTTTCCAAATTACCAAATAAGTTAAAATTCTTTATCTAAATAGAACACCTAAAAATGAAAGTTTTCCCATCTTAACAAAACGGAGGTAGTACAAAATATTAATACCTGGAGCTATTAGATTATTCCGCAATATTATAAATAACAACCACCTTTTATCCTATATAAAAAAAAAAAGAAAAATCACCTTTTATAAAAGGACTAATACTAAATGGCTCACAAAGATCTTGGATCATTGCATAGAAAAAGACACTTATAACCTTTAGTGGTTTTAGAGGGATAAATTGAAGGGAAAATTGATGAGTTTTGGAAGGAAATCAAGTCATAATTACTTATGTTATAGGAAAAAAAAAGTTAGTGATAATGGCTCATTATTAATGTATTAAATGTTTTTACCAAAACTAATAATTGACAACTACATTGCTCCCTATAGTAAATCAACATCATGTGTTGGATGCATGTGATTTTATTGAGCCTAAAAATAGATGTAGGTTCATTTATGCTAGAATGGTTGTATCAATACATAGAAAACACTATATATTATCTATTTTGGTTAAAATAAATGGATGAGGTGCTTAGCTTAGATGGGGTATGTATAACTCATTATAGTTATTGGTTTTATGATCAATTCCTACTAGTGTAATTTATTTTTTATTTCTCTCTTTATTTTTTTATTTTTCAATTTAACGAAATTGTTGATTTGAGTGGATCAAGTTGGGTGAATGAATATTTATCAAACTTAACTTGTATTTATTGTTGGTAGACGAATTTGTGATTCGTGTTCTAGTAACCTAGATAACATTAGCTATTCTAGTCATCTGCACGTTGGATTGAAACGACAAATTAACTTGTATTGACCACCTAACTTGAAATTATTGATTTGAGTGGATCAAGATATGTGAATGCATATTTATCGAACTTAACTCGTATTGACAACTAACTCGATTAATAAAAGAGTATAATTGATTTGTGTTTAAATTTATTAAAGGGACAAATGATTTAGCAGCATAACTCAATATTAAAATATTTTAAATGATTTAGATACAAATAATGGTGTCATCTCCCTTCCACATTATATTTTTTTAGGTTCCAATTAAGGTTCATCCATACACACAGAGAACGCTATATATTAGCTTTTTTGTTCAAAATAAATTGTTGAAGACTTTTAGTTCAGATGGCACAAGCACGGGTTGCCTGACTTCATTATAAAAATTAGTTATAGAATTGATTCTTTCATATGTCATTTTTTTATTTTTAATTTTTAAATTTAACAAAACTGTTGATTTAAGTGTATCAAATGTATATTTATCAAATTTAACTCGTATTGATCACCTAACTCGATTAATGGAAGATTGTAATTGATTTGTATCTAAAATCTGTTGAAGAGACAGATAATTTAGCAGCGTAATTCAATACTAAGATATTTTAAATGATTTATATACACAAAATGGTATCATCCATCTTTCACATTATATTTTTTTTAGATTCCAATTAGGATTCATAAATGCACATAGAAAGGGCTATATATTAGCTGTTTTGGTCTAAATGAATTGACAAGAGCTCTTAGATAGGATGACACAAGTACATAATGCTTGGCTTGGCTATAGGCAAATAACCCTAGGATCAATTCCTCTTTCTATCATTTTTTTATTTTTTACCTTTTTTTATTTTTTTGATTTAACGAAATTGAAAAATATATAGATAGCAATGTATAGGCCAGCAATATATATGTGTGGACATTAGTGAGTGTTTAAAAATGCAATATATATAACTAATGAAATATTGGATTTTTTTTAGATGTAATATAACTAAAAAAAATAAAAGGAAAATAATTAATGCTGGTATTGGGAAATATAACTCATTTACTACTTTGTCTAAGGCTATTTAATGAAGAGAGATACGAATTTCAAACTCAAATTTAAAATCTCTCTAAATTCTATCAGTTTTAAATGAGGACATAAATAATATTTTACGTGACTCTATAAGAATGAATTGGATATTTACTCCTTAATGATCCTGGATCAACTTGAGTCAAGACCATTATCCTTATAAAAAAACAACCATCTTTACAAAATATTTAAAAATATTACATAGTGTTGGCAATCGACACTATTATTTTATAAACTACCAATTTTTACAAAAACCATCTATTTTTATGAAACATTTGAGTATATTACAAATATTTATAATCGGAACCATTATTTTGTAATCTGGCAACTTAAATAAAAGTCATTTTTTATAAATACCAAAGAAATATTACAAAATATTAATAACCGAAGCTATTACTTTTGCGATCTAGTAATTTTATAAAAGAAATAGCCGATTTTTAGGAATTATTAGCATAATATTCAACATTATTATTTTGTAATCCGACCACTTTATAAAAAGAAAAAAAAAACAGCCACTTTTATAATTTAGTAAGAAATATTACAAAATATTAATAAATTTGTAATCTGAGTAACTTTTCAATAGCTAGAAATTGCCTGAAGCGGTTTTAGAAAAATCGAAAAACAAAAATAGTTCATATGAGTAGTATACAGTGATGGTATCAGTTCAAATTGAACATTGAAATATAATATTATTAAAAATATTGAAAGGAGAGAAAGAATGGATTTACGAGTTCTTTTTTATTTGAATAATGAATAGTCAGTGTTGTCCGGAGCATATTCTCCCTATTATATATGTATATATTCTTCAACGAATTCTAATTTTTTTTTGGTCTAATCTCTAACTAATGTTTGGTTAAACCCTAGACTAGACAAAAGGCACCATTCTCAATGTCACCACTGCTCCAATAAACAAAGAAATGACTGACTGTGGGGATTCGGATTCAGTGGCCTCCAACTCCGCGGAACATGAACATCTCTGGTGCAGTAGCGAGAGTATGTTCGCGGCAGTTTAACTACTACTCCTTTTGCATTTGTTGTCTACTTACTTGGACAGATTTGGGCTTTTTGGCATTCTTCTTATATTTTTTTTAATTATTAGCAAAAGCCGTATTAAATTATATTTGTTTTTATTGTTCAATATTCTAAAAGAATTAAAAAATTAATCGAATTATAAATTGTAGAACTGATAGCTAATTTGACTATAATAATTATAATTTAAGAACCAATATATTTTTTTAAAACCCTTTTTATATAGGAAGAATTTCATTTTTTTTTTCGGTCAATTAAAGGGATTTTTGACAAAAATAATACTTTTCAAACAACTGTTGCCACGTAAAAAAGGTATTGCACTAAAATTACAAATTTAATCGATGATTTCAGTACAATAGAAAAAGATTTTAACTTGTGCTTTCAATGCAAAATTAAAAATTTTAAGTTGTCAAATGACTTATTTACTAAAACGCACAATCCATTTAGTAGTTTTAGTGCAACTATAAAATGCGACCACTAGTCAACAAAGAGTGCTTACAAGAATAGTATTTTGCTAAAAGTCCAACAGATTAACTAATGATTTCAATAAAAGGTTCAAAATATTTGTTCATCAAAACCTACATTTCATTTATTAGTTTTGGTTTATAAATCTTTGAAGTTAACTAATAACGACATAAGTTATTTTCATTGAGAATAATGTTAATTGAGCAACAACAATACCATTTCAATGTACAGTACATACTATTAATACTGGTACGACATCTTTTGGCACACGTGATTGATTAAAATCTCATGTTAAACACTTATTTAATAATTTCTTTAAGATTATTATGACATTCGTTCAACAGACTCATATAACATTTTCTAGCCACAACAACTATATCTAAATATGCTTCAACCTTCTTGCATAAGTGTTGATATAAATATTGAGCACGGAGAAGAATATCAAGACATTAATACCACAAGGACATGTGTGGATCTTAATATGATTAATTTTTCATGTATTAGTTATTAAAAAATTTTTAACATGATAAAAGTTAAAGTTAAACTTGAAATACTAGTAATTTGTAATTGTGTAATAAAACTTACGTTGATTGTTACTTAATTTGAAATATTTATAAACTAAAATTACTAGATATGTGGGTTTTGGTAAAATAATATTTTGAGTAAATAAATATTTTTATTGAAATTATTAGTTAATCCGATGAAGTTTTAACAACACACTATTCTTGTGTCTATTTTTTGCTAAGCAGCAGTTACATATCATAGTTGCAGTAAAATTACTAAATTAACTGTATATTTTAGTGAAAAGATAATTTGATAATTTAAAATTTTTATTTTGCATTGAAACAACTAATTAAATTTGTGTTCTTAATAAAAAATAAAAATTATTATTTATTTATATAATTATTTATTATTAATTGTTTGTCGTTACGAATTATTTTTTCTGTCGCATTCAAATTATTAATTGAGTTGGTAATTTTAGTGCAATATTTTTTTTTTCATGTTAGGATAAATATTAAATTAATAAATAATTTTAATTTGATGTTAGAGTGAAAAATAATTTTTTTAAGGAGCATTATTTTTATTGAAACCCCCAATTAAAGGTGGAAAAAATTTTCATTTTTGCGTTTCCATTGTCTTCTCCAAGGTGACCTGTGGCTCCGGTCAGTAAAAGACTGTGTAAAATCGTATCCCGTCTGTTGCCGACTTTGTGTAGAGTTTGGATTCAAATTGGAGTACTACGTCAAGTCCAAAATTTTGTCAAAGAGCTAGCAAAAAGCGGGACGGTTCCCATGCATTTTGAACTCCCCTGTTCCATATCTATTTCTTCCGCTAGGGTTTAAATATTTATTAAAATATTTATATTCATGAGTGTCGAACCTACGAGCAGGGTATATCTATATTTTAAATTATTTAAATTTAAATTTATTTAAATTACATGTTTACTAATAAATGAATGGAATATTTGTGAGTATTTATGGTCAAACAGAATCTTTTACTTGTATTTATTGCCGATTTTAATTTTACTATTTATACTTATTCTGAATTTATTTGTAACTATCCGTACTCTCATTAAAACAGATTGGAGAAGAGCGTATGTCTTAAAATACCACACCTCACGTTGAGTGCAATGGACGAATTATCCTCACCCTAGAAAAGTGTGAACTCCGAACAACTGCTTATCTCATGAGGATTCATCAGCTAGATCTAAACTTCTGAAATCACCCTCGCCCCAGATCGATCCGACTGAGTCGCCTATTCCAAGTGAGGACCCGGCATTGACGGAGAGGGTGGAGGCCAGGATCCTATAAAAAATTCAGTGGTGGAAAATAAAAATAGTGTTACTTGGTCTAGCGATTGATATGAAAAATTTGAAACTGCAGATAATAGAATTAGATCAATTACTTATTAAATTCTTACCAAACTGACACTTCTAACATAGTTGTTGAGGACAAATCAATTGTCAAACCAAACATTTTCCAAGGAATGTGTACTATCTATCTTCTACAATTTGCTAAAACCTCTTTTAACACCTTAGAATAATTGATAGACAATAGAAGCAGAGAGAGAGAGAGAGAGAGAGTGTGTGAGAGTACATGAGACACTAAGCTTATTGCATCCAGAATTTCCATCAACCAACATAGCTCTTTGTAAGACCAACACGTGTTTAAGAGCAGTAACAGGTCCACCACCCAAGAAAACAAAAGTTACAAACAAAAAATCCAACGAAGAGGGTGAAAAAAGTAGTCAAATGTTCAAAGTTGACAAGCTACTTGAGACCTATCCATTCAACCAGCCCATCACAAATAGATAATTTAGGCTAATGGTTGAATGCCCGCCTCAATTTACCGAAAAGCAAAATAACCATAACAACAGTGGGTGAAAAGGAACAGAGAAGGAACAAACCTGCCAGTAAAAGTTAAAGACTTTTTGTTGCAACGAGTCAAATTAAAGCATTTTTCCACTAGAATAATATTAACTGCCTGTCTATAATATTTGGCTAAATAGATCTGCTTCCAATTTACCATGTCTTGCCAGAATCTACCCCATAGAACTACAGAAGAAACTTTTCTACTTGGTATCGCCAACAGGTATATTCACTTGTGATAAATGAAACAGGGAATAACGGGATTGGAACTTAGTTCAACAGATTGTAGATTGTACAATTTGCTAAAACCAAGAACACCAACAAAGGAAGAAAAATTAAAGAAAAAGAAGAGGGTAGAAAACTTCCCAAATAACTATAATAATTGTCACCTTGTACTTCTCTGGTTCTAGTTTGTTTTTTGGCAACAGAAGCTAAATGCAAGTATCAGTTCCCAGTTAAAAGTTACAGTGTACATCAAAGAATTGAAGGGTGGCTCCTCTTTCTCTTCTGGAAGCTACCTGGTATTCACAGGAGAATAATACAAGAGACAAAAATAGGAGATACAAGCTTTCATCAGGTACTGCCAGCTTCTGTTGGCGTGGTACAAGGAGCCAGTGTGTTTGAGGGTATGCTGATTCCACCCCCTCTCACAGATATATTCGACCACTTGACTGAACTGGCCCTTGACACAAGATTTGAGTCGAGAAACAGGACTATCACAGTGATATCATCATGGAAATGCCGTCGAACACCGCGATCAATCTTCTTCAAGTCTGAATACCTCATTTCTCTCTTCTTCGCTGCCTCTTGCAAGGCAGCTTTTACCAGTCTCCTAGCACTTCCCTGAAATGAAGGTTAGGACAAACACGTAAACGATATTACTCTTTTTTTTCTATTAAAAGGTAGATATAGAATGTAAATGTTGAAGTGCATGCTAAAAGCAATAGTGTTGCCAAAACTTTTGATCTGAATTAAGGCTATCATGTAAGCTCTTTCAACAGTAAGACCTTGTTTAAGCATTAGTAACAAAAGATGCATTCTTTCTTCTTTTAAAAAAAAAATCAATATTTTGGTCAATAATTTTAGTCAGCTATTAGTGGAAAATGGGTCCAACAGACAACATTTTGAATGGCAAAACAGCCAAAATAAAGACTTACAAAATACAAGGACCAAGTGCTGAATTTCTATGGAGGAAAAAGTACCAAATAAGCTGAATTTAACTGAGTTCAATAAATTTCAGTACAGCCACAGAATTTCAGTTTGTATAAGTAAAATCATTCAACTTTGATTTTGTTTCAATTTGGTTGTACAGCCAACTTGTTTAAGAAACTTACCCTATGTTTTTTTTGGTGCCAAGTCATGAAGTCCTATAGACTATTTTACTGACATAACAAAATTCAAATTACATGGTTATCATGTGAAAAATATGGGTAAAATTCTATGAATCTCCAGCAATAAGGATCTTAATCAAACAAAATCTAAGTGACTATCTTGATGCGAACTAAAGTTCAATGACCATGTTGAAATTCTGTGACGAGTGTGAAGATGATAAATAAGCCAAAAATAAACCGAATGGATAACAGGACAAACCTCAAATTCTCTCTCTCTCTCTCTCTCGTTGGGGAAAAACAGTAGTAAAACAAGATGAATACCGGAAAAAAAAAAAAAAAAAGAGCAGATGATAAATACACTGCATAGAAACACAACCCCAAACTTGTTTGGCTGAAAAACTCTAACTGAAAAGATTGTCTACATAATTGTTAGCCAAAAATAGAAAGCTTTAACCTTCATGCAGTAAGGAGAATGATGATGATAGATAAATTATGCTGCAAATTATACCAGATAGAAATTCATTGATCAACAATGATAAACAGCATTTAAGCATTCCTAATTCCAACATCGAGTAGCTACAAGTTTAGAATTAGCTTATATACTTCCTACCCTGATCAAGCTTTAGAAATAAGAAAAAAAAATCTTCACAAAATAAACGCCATGTAGCACTGAAACAAGTGTAACTTACACTGCGTGGATGATGTTGTACTATATCCACTGCTTCTTGATTGCTAAGGTGCTCCCAAAGGCCATCAGATGCAAATATAATAAATTGATCATGTGGCTGGAGCTGGTGCACTGAAATTGATGGTTCTGCACTTAATATTGGCTTTTTGAAAGGTTCACGTAGTCGGAACTTGGTATATAAGGGCTCCCTGTTGAACTCAGCCTTCTTCAAATAGACATCACCAATAGATCTAGAAACCTGAAAGGTCAAAATGTACCTGGTCATTAGTCAACAAATTCACAAGTGAAGATGCATTATATGCTCCGTAGTATTATATAATCTTTATGAAGAAAAGTTGTGGAATATTTCCATGTTCCAAGGATCATCCAACATTTCATAGCATATTGCCCCCTCCATTTCCTGTGGGAAGTTTCATCATAGATGGAAAACATTCCTCTGGACTCTGGTCATTCTATCTCTTGATTAATGAACCTCCAACTGTCCTTAAAATTCAAGTTCAATGTCAACACACTTGGACCCATTAGATTCAAGCAGAATGTAATGTTTATTGTGCCCTGACTAGTGCAAAACCTGCAAAAACATCTTTAAAATGTCCAAGACGAGCCTAGGCAAGGTACACGAGCTAATCAAAGATACTCTCTCATCTTTCTATCATTTCTTCATTTTATATTTGCCATTATGGCTTATCAAACTCTAATCCATTATGGATTATCAATGATATTCTAAAATTATAGCAACAACATTTCAGTAGCCTCCATCATTGAGAAGCAAAACAATCTCAAAAGCTAAGAAATATGCGAAGCATGATTGACCAACAAAACACTTGACCTATGAAATATTAACAATGTCCAAGGTGCAAACCAGAGACTTCCTACCAACTCCTCACTTAACATATTAACTACATAATCAGAATGCTACCTTGCATTGTATGAACAGAGACTTAATTCTTTGAACATTTTAACCAACATCTTAATTATCTAGGTCAGCTTTTTCCAGCCACGCAATCTTATATCTTTCAATTGTTTTGATTAACTAAATACTTGATTATCACCTTTTACACAGCTAAACTAAAGATCTTGGGTTACTGGCCAGAAAAGATAAAAAAATTATTGCATTTGCAAGCATCTACCACATACCATGTATTATAAAGCCACTGAGGAATTCTAAGTGTATCAAGATTTCTTCTGCACTGTGAGATTCTATGGAGAGTGGTCTAGTTTAAGAAACAAATAATAAACAATTTTACGTGAGCGTGAAACCCCAAATCCCAATTCAATTGCTTATACATTTTCTCCAACTGCAATCAGCAAAAATCAAGCAAACAGGGATAATAATACTTTCCAAAGACAAATAGACAGCAAGCATCATTCGACTCCATTCAAATGCACATTTGATGCTTTTGAAGTCTTTAATAAAAATAATTCCTAATATCACAGTCGCTATTGAAACTGCTATCTCAAGGAGATAGAAAATACTACAATTATAAGCAGCCATGGTAGTTTAGAACATCCCTTTCTAAGGAGAAGATGAAGATGAAGAGCACTAAGAACAACCAGTTTCTGCATGGTGAACAACTTACCTGTATGAGGCCTTTCACACGCCAAACATTGTGTTTTAAAACAACAATCTGTGAATCATCAGGATGCAAAGATTGCATCTCCTGTCTCACAGACTCTATACAAACATTGTGCTCTGCTGAGAGCTGAATGGACAAAACTTCCCCAGTTGACTTTACAGCTCTACCCAAAACAGCACGGGAGTCACCAAGATTGGCAACATAAAGGATTCCACCACAGATAACTCCAACCAGGCAACATGATCCAACTGCTGCAATTTGAGGCTTCATAGGCCATTGCTTAGTTACAAGTGAGAGAAAGCCCTCTTCCGTTGCTTGATATGCCTTCTTTATTACATCCACTGACATCGATTGTTGCTCTGTAGTAAACCCTACAGATAAACCTTAATATTTTAGCACATAATTGGCTCCAAAATAAAAAATCCTGCAGTTAAAATGTTAACTGCCTAAATAACTGAATAAATCCTTTAATCTTGAAGATCAAAATATAGCTTTCCAACTACCAAATGAGAAAGGTTGAATGAGAACATAACGCCACTATTCAAACTTTGACCCTGTATTAATTCAGGCGATCCTTACCACAGCAGTAAGACCAAAATGGGAGAAAGTCTCAACTTTACTGTGCCTATATATGCCAATTTCGCTTTGCTGTCATTAATGTGAAAAATAACACGACAAGAATGCTAATCATTCAAGTTTACAATCAAGAAGAGTAAGGAAAAGGAAGACTTTTTTTATTTCAAAAGAAAAAAAGTTATCAAATCCCTGATTGCAGATAATGAATATACTCTACACCATCATTTAATTCCATATATCTGAAAACTTACATCCTCCTATTTTGCTTTTTAAAACATTAAAATAAAATTAAAAAATCTTGGATTTTTCACCAAGCACAAGGACACAAAACTAGAAACCACAGAATGAAACCAGAAAAATGGAAAAGTCTAATCACTTACTCTTGAGATGATGAAAGAGGTGATCATTAATATACCGTGATGTCTCAGGTCCTCCATGTCCATCGTAAACTCCAACAAAGGTACCATATGGACCAGACTCATGTAAGCTCAAACTGCCTGACTCAAGCTGGCTCTGATCTTCAAGTAAATTGTTAGCCTGCACTACCGCCATTGAAAATTCACCATTAACGTGTTGCCCATGGTCCTTGTACCACAACAACCCATCTTGACGGCCACTGCTATCCGAATTGGTATGCACATAACGATCGGACCTCGGCCGAAAACAGGCCCTCAAAAAGTTCATCAACCCAGATAACATCCCTCATCTCATCCAAAGAAACCTCCAAATTATCCACATTTAACTAGCACCCGAAAAATCCTTTGACCCACAAGCCCCAACAGTAAATTTTATCCTTCTTTATAACACACTGAGCATACACTGGAAGCACCATCATCAACAACAAAGCAGAAACAAAATTAATAATAATTGCATATAATAATACTGTGAAAAGGAACAAAATTAGAAACTATACCCAAATCCCCCAACCAAAAATCCAACACATCCTTAAGAAAATAAAACAAGCAAAAAAGAAACAATCAACTTACAAATATATTGTAACAAAACTCCCAATATATTTTGACCAAAAAACCCAATTCTGAACTTATCGTTCTCTACTAAGCAAAAACAGTTTTGCACTCAACAAAAATTACAGAGAAATCACAAGCTGTACCATTTGAACTTAATAGATCAATAAAAAGGAGCAAAGGAACCGCCTTTTTTCTGTTAGCTTCAGTTATAAATTGCACAAAAAACAGAAGAAATCAAGGCAAGTGATAGCAAATCCACCACTGTTTCACTTATAGGCAGAAAACCCATGAGAACACCAGCCCCCAAATAATAAAAAAAAAATTCAAACACAAACACCGAAAAGGGGAGCTTTGAGAAAAAAAGTAGTCAAAGACCACGTTTTCTCGCCAACAAAAGAGAGTTGGTCAGCCATTAGGACAATCCAGAAGGTCTAACGTTTTACATTGAAACATTAAAGCCCACAAACAACTGTTAAGAAAAAGAATCTTAGAAGTTCAACTAAATTCAAAAATTTCCAAGCTTTACCTTCGTAAATTTGACTTGTTCTTGAAAACTAGGAACTTTGGAAGCTGAACAAGAACTTCATGCGCGTATCTAAGTACTAGATCTGTGGATCCATCAGAATTAAAGAGGGATAGAGAAAATACCAGATGGGTTCTAGCTGATTTTAATTGCTTTATTTATTTTGTAGATGATGAGATTGAGGGAGAACGAGAATAAGAAGGGAAATAAAAAAAATAAAAAGAAACGAAAGGGAAATGGAAGTGTGTATGTTTTTTTAGAAAAAGAGAAAGTCTTGGTTTAAAGATTGGACCCAATTGCTAACTCTCCCCCTCTCTCTCAACATAAGTCTATGACTCTTCTTCTCTCTCTTGTCTTAGCAGACAAGCCCCATAAAAGACCAACAATGGAGAGCTTGGAGCCAGCAAAGCAGAGGCCCAGTTCTGGGCTCCACGCCACTATGGTAATAGAGAGAGAAAGAGCGTAAAAGTGCCTAAGAGAGAGAGTCAAAGAAACTATTGGGCTATGTTTGGAAAATATTGAAAAAAAAAATGAGAAGAAAGAAAGACAAACTTAATAATTTCACCACTCTCCATGAAGATAAATTTATTTTTATTTTCACAAAAATTAAAAAAGAATTAATATAATTTGAATAATCAATTTTACCAGTATTTTTTTAATATAATTCTATATATAGTTTCACTACAAAATTATTAATAATAAGGGATATTAAATATAACATAATATTCACGTCAAAAAATAAAATATATTAAAAATTAATAAATTAATTGTATTTTTAAAAAGGAAAAAAAGCAAATATATAATTTTGTGATGGAGTATAAGAGAAAATACAGTGTAAAAAAATTAATTAAAATATGCAGATAGTAGATGAAAACATGTATAATTATCTAATTTATTTTATAAAAAATTAAGATTAAAAAATATAAATAATTTCCTACCTATTTTCTATGGGAGAAAATAAATTTCTTCAATCTTTAATTTATTCATTGTCTTTCCTCTTATTCTGTGTCCTCCCTTAAAATTATTTCCAAACATAATGTTGTTTACTTTGGATAAAGAACACCATGGGCGGAGGATATTATGGGTATTGCATGAAATGGGGTTCACGTGAGTCCACGTGGAATTTGACACGACACCAAATCCAAAACCTGCGTAAACCGTTGGTTTGTCTTGATGCGGTTAATTGTCCATTGGTTTAACCAGGTCGATGGTATCTCTACACGTGTCACTTTGAAAGCTGGAAGCATAGAAAAGATGGCGTCACTTTAGGTCACATTTATTAGAGGTTACTGTTTGTGGACGGAGTATAACAGGAAGAGTGTGTATCAGTGCATTTGCCCTTCGTGGTTAGTCACGCCCTTAAAAGGTTGGAAGAGGTGCTGAAAATGAGTTCTGCGAACAAGGCATCGCCTCCAGTTATTTTGAACCAGAATCAAACTGTATTATAAATAAGCTGAAATTATAGGTTTAAAATTTTAAATCGAAACGATTCAAGGGTCGGTTTCGATTTATATGAATATTAAAATTTAAATTTAAATTGATTTTGAATCAATGGTTAATCGGCAGTTTTGATCCGGTTCAAATCATAAATTTGTTATTTTTATTTTCAAAATGATAATCACTTAGTCTATTTTATATACATTTATAACTTTAAATAATACTTTAATATATGATACGCTTTCGTTAAAATTTTTTTTTAAATACACTTTACTTGAAAAAGTTAAAAATTTAAAAAATAAAATGGTAAAAAGAATAAATATTAAGTTGAAATTTATATTCTTCTTAATTTTTTTTTCTTTTAAATTGTTTACTTAGTTTAAAATGACATTGTTTAAAACAATTTCTAACAATTTATTTAATTAATAACATTTAGACAAAATAAAATGATAATTTATTTCATTATTTTGTAAATTGATTAATTTTTATTTTTATATGAGTATGAGCATTCTAAAATTTATTTAAAATAAAAGTTAAATATATTTTTTTAACTCATTAATTTTTTTGAAAGAAAAATATAATGCTAAAATTGATTTTTTTTTTTAAAAATAATAAATAGATATATCGCCGATAATTGTAATTGGAACCATCCGTTCATTAAAATTACACTAGAACCGGCCGGATAACAACCGACAGTTTAAAGGCCAATTGAAGTTCAATATTTTAAAATTTTTGAACCGCCGATTTAATGAGCCGACCATGCCTACTGCGAATAACAAAGTAATCATAAAAAGGTCAAATGGAGTGATTGGAGAATAATGTAAACTGAAATTTTTGGACAAATCAATATTAATATCTGAACTGAACTAGTCAATTCAGTCTATTTTGATAAGTTTTTACCATATCAGTTCAATTTTAATCCAATTGATAAAACTAACCAAACCAAATAATATTCTCTTATAAATAATTAACCCGAAAAATGAACCTCCCTTTAAGCTAATCAAATCAAATTAAAATGAAACGATTTCATTTTCAAATCGATTCTGAATGTGATTTTGTATACCCTTAGTAGATAGTGGTGAGGTATGATATTTATTGATAAGAATATACTATTTAGACAAGTAATTCGAGACTGTATTTTATATTTGAATTTAAATATACAATAATCGTTTCGCAATTGTAAATAAAATATTAAAAATTAAAAATTTTAATTGTTACCATTTAGTTTCACAGACTATTAAATTAAATAAGTCTTAAAATGATTGAGGGTTTTAGCTAGACTCGGCCACTGGTCAGTTTCAACTGAAATCAGATTAAGGTATGGTTCGGTTTGGAATGGCCTCGAGTCGAGGGGTTCCATGTTTATCTATATTCCAATCTTTGAAACCAAAATCGGATAATTGGTTTACTACCATTGATGTTTTGAACACTTGACGATTGATATGACCCATGGATCAGAGGTTCAGCAAAACAGCTCATTACATAGATTTTTTGAGGTTTGGACATTTGTAAGACCCGCCGACTTTTGATTTTGGCTTCCTAAGACAATCCTACTGCCCAGGGGGGAGAGGTGGAAGGAAGCATTGTGGATCTTTTGTGGGTATTCAATTTGTAAAAACGCATTTAATATATCTACGCAGCAAAATCGATTATATAACTTAAACATATTTATATAATAAAATATTTTAAGTGAAAATTTAAGTGATATGTTATTAAGATGTCTTAATCTGTTTTTATATATATTTTAATTTATTTATAAATTTTGATACTTATTTAATTTTTTCATGGATTTCACTAGTTTTATTTTATAAATAAATTATGTGAAGGACCGTACTTTGCACAGATTACTCTGTTATTATATATTATATACATTATTTAGATATCCTAAAATTTGTAACCATCATAAGTACAATAATTAATTGAAATTATCAATAAAAACCAAATGAGTAACATTTTTTATTAGACATTTCTTACTGATCTTTTCATATTCTTTTTGAGAATCAAATAGCTTTACCAAATTTACCTGCATATATATTTTTGTACACTAAATCTAATCAATTTCTAGAGTTTTTAACAATGAAGAAAAATTTTGTTCCTTTTAGAGTTATTTGAGATGACCATTTCACACCTTAAGAAGGTGTTAGAGCTATATAATTTTATAGGAAACATAATCTAAAATTAAAAAATCTAAAAAAATTTAAATTTTAAATTTTAAAATTTAATATATTGTGTTGTTGTGGAGAATCTATATAGATAAGAAATTTATAAAAGAAAAAAATGTAAATAAAAGAGATTAAAAATCTGAAAAATTGTAAAAGAAAAAAAAAATGGTTTTGTTTATTAATATCCAACAATTCAAAGGATAGTTGAGTGATTTTTATTTATTAATATAATAATTATGTTTTGATGAGCATATAATACCTTAAAAATGATTGGATTTTAATAAATGGAATATATATATATAAGAGGAGCCTTAATTATTCTAATCTCTATCCAAATATCTTTGCTTTTTGGTTCATCAATAATATATTGGCAAATCCAAACTCACATGTCCAAATCTTCACAGTATATTTTATCTTAATCAATATAATAAATGCCCTTCTCCATGTGAAAGTATTATGTGTTTGTGGAAGAGAAAAACAATTTTATTTCACGAAAAATACATTTATTAGAAAGATAACATAATTTTTACGCTTCATAATCCTTAACGAATTTACATTTACTGATTCTTTTTTTTTAAGAAAAAAAAAGAGAGGAAGAAAGAAAGAAAGATAGACCCTTTTCATAATTGGTATAAAATGGATGGTTTTGATTTTTTTTTTTTTCTTTTTTGGGAATGTTATGCTTAACATTAATCTCTGATTTCATCCTCTATATATTGGCCTTACAATTCCATTTTGGAGTCCAATATTGAAGGGGCCCTACATCAATTTGCCTAAAGCTAACATTTTGCAACCTTATCCAAATAGGATATGTCCCTCTCTTGCATTGAAGTAACCTGCTAACTTAGGTTGCTATGCAAGAAAATACTGCGGACCCCTCCCAATATATATATATACTTAAAAACAGAAAATGTTACATCGTGAAGATATCAAATATAAGCCTAAGAACAAGCCAAGTATGAACAGAATAATCATTTGTCAAATATAAAATGAAATTAAGGTTAATATCTATAAAAAACATTATCACTAACACTAATATATTAATATAAATTTATTTTTATTATAAAACAATTAATAAGTAATCCACACATTTTCAGAAATAATTTTTAAAAAATAAGACATTTATATATTTAAAACACGCTATATTAAATAAATAATACATTAATATTTCAAGTAAATATACAATTATTTATAATAAATCATAAATATAAAATAAAATAAAATCTAATTTCTTATTTCAATGATAAAACAAATTAAAAAATACACTTTATTAGTTTGATATGTCGAGTAGTCTTATAAATCAAGAATTAGATAGTACGGATACAGGACATGAGATATGAAAATGCATGAGATACGATAAATTTTAAAAAAGTACAACATCATACTCTTAGGATACACAATTTATAACAAATAATATATTAATATTTCAAATAAGTAAATAGTAATTTGTATAAATTATAAACATAAAATAAATAAAAAAAAATTCAATTTCTTATTTAAAGAAAAAACACTTCACTTTCTATTGGTAATTAAAAAAATACATTGATTGATTAGTTTGATATATGAAGTAGTCTCATATACCAGGAGCTAAGTTGCATGAAACGAGATACAAAACACGAGAATGCACATGATATGATAATTTTAAAATAAGTAGGACATTCATATGCTTAGAACACATTATACATAATTAGTAATATATTAATATTTCAAATAAATAAATAATAATTTATAACAAATTATAAACATAAAACAAAAAAAAAAAACCTTAATTTCTTATTTCAATGAGATGAAAATAAATTAAAAAGAACTTCATTTTTATTGATAATTAAAAAATATCTTGATTGATTGACTTGGTATATGAAGTAGTTTCATATACCAGAAACTAGGATGCACGGACACGAGACACAAAATATGAAAATGTACATGATATGATAATTTTTAAACAACTAAATTATCCACATGCTTAGCACATAATATACATAATAAGTAATACATTAATTTTAAATAAATAAATAAATAATTATTTATAATAAATTATAAATAAAAAATAAAAAAATTTAATTTCTTATTTCAATGACATAAAAATAAATTAAAAAATATTCATTTTTAATTAGTAATTGAAAAAAGAACTTGGTTGATTAGCTTATTGTATGCTAAGAGTTAGGTTGGACGAATACAAGATACGAAATACGACAACGTATAAGATATAATAATTTTTTTAAAAAAGTAATATCCACACGCTTTGGACACACTATATAGAATAAATAGTACATTAATATTTCAAATAAATAAATAAATAATCATTTGTAATAAATTATAAATATAAAGTAAAAAAACAAATCATTTTTTATATAATTAAAAAAATACCTTATTTGATCGACTTGATATATGAAGTACTCTTATATATCTAGCAGCTAAGTTGGACGGATATATGATACAAGATATGTTCATTTTTAAACAAATAGAAGATACACATGCTTATAACATATTATGTTAAATAAGTTATACATTAATATTTTAAATAAATAGATAATTATTTATAATAAATCATAAACATAAAAATAAAAAATATCTATAATTAGTTAATTTCTAAAAATTATTACCATTATTGAAAAATGCATTAATAATGTGTGAGTGTATTTTTTTATATAAGTCATATCATACATGATTTTTACTATTGTCAGTGAAAGATTTTACAGGATACTTGAGAAATCATATCTCAGTTAGGGATGTCAATTTTACTTGATCAGGTGAGTAATCGATAAGATCCAATACGATTTTGGTGAATTTGAATAGTGAATAAACGAGTTTGGGACATGTTCGGATAGTACCTTTACTACATGTATCGAAATTTGGTTGGACTTAAGAACTCAAGTACTTGCTACCCGTTATCCATTTAATTAATATCCTAAAAATATTTAAAATAATTTTTTATAAAGAAAATTATATATATACCCCTTTTTAATTATATTAGTGCTATAATTATATTTAATATTTATATTATATTTTTTTATTAAATCAAAATAATAATTTTATAATTTTTACTTTTTTTTATTTTTGAAAAATAAAAACATATATTTTTAACGTAATCAGATTTGAGTATTTAAACAGGTAATTATAATCGAGTTTGGGATGAATTGGATTATTAAAGATAAATTTCAGTACGGATTTGGATACCTATATTTTTAATCGTGTATTCAAACGGATTCAGGTATTTATAATGCCTTAGACGATCATTTTGTTATATAATTTTATTATTTTTTAAATGATATTATAGAATTTTATTTTATTTTTTTAATATTGTTCTGTGCATCGCACGCGAGTGCTAATACTAATATATATATTGATCATAAAACCTAATTAATAGAAAAATTACAAAACTCAACAACCTATGTTTTGATAATTAGTCCAATAGATATCAATTAATTAGGTTCCATGAATATTAATTAGTCCTATATTTGTATATACACATACATTAGTGTTTGAAACGTGTGTTACACTGAAATGACCTATTAATTTATTTTTAAAAAATTTTTTATTTGAAATTTAATTATAAATTTTCACCAATGAGAATTAGCGAAAAGTAATATTTTATGCTGCAAACCGAACCCGAAAACTAAATTTAAATAGTCAAACTCAGTCGAAGTACCCTTAAATCAAATGTAAACTAAGCTAAATTATTGGGTTAGATCAAATAGATTCAAGTTGAACCGAAACTAATTAGATAAAAGCTGAAATTGAACCAAATCGCTCAAAAACCCCATCTCTCCTCTCCCTTCACGCAACACTCTCTCTCCCCGATAACTCTCCCTCATTGCCACCACCGTTCCTCAGCCTCCGGTGACCTATACCGACGGTTGATCACACAAAAAGCTAGAACTCGATGAGGGGAGCTCGTGGATGGTCTTGATTCGCGTGGAAAGGGGTTGGAGCGAGCAGAAACCCGATCGACAGGAGCAGTGAAGCTGCGACCTTATTCTGGTGAATCTCCATCATTTTCGGCAACTCCAGCGTGAAGGATGAACCCAGATCGACTCCTGGTGACCAGACGAACATATTCCCTTTATCAAGTGTGGTTTTTGATCGAGAATGGTGGAATCGCCATTAATGGACTCCAAGCTTCTATGAGCTCGATCTGGGCAAATGGAAGCTCAATCTCGTGAAAATGACACCGAAAACGGAATCCTTGGCGAAAACCGAGTCTGGTAGTGGTGCCCTTGCGAAATTTCGACGAGGTATCCAAAAGGCAGAATGCTACATTTTGCGCGCTGAACACGAATCTGAAGTGCGATTGTTGATCGGTATAAATTATGTTTCAGTCACTTAATTTCAGTATATAATTCAAATTAGAAATTTATTACTGTTAGATTAAATTGGCTTCATTTTAATTAAGTTAATTACATGAAAGTTACGTGTGAAATAAATTTCTAAATTTACTAGTGAAATTAGCCAATTTAAATGGATTACGAACAAAAGTGATAATGATTTATGAATTGAAAAAAATGTAAAATAAAGACAGTTGAATTGTTAAGGGTAGAACAATATAGATACCGAAATTGAAATTGAATGAGATTGAGATTGATGGATGGAAAATGACTGTGAAATTACCCGATGGAGGGGCTGTGTATTGTGATGTATAAAATTCAGGTAGTTTAATTTACAAAGTAAATGCTGTAGAATTTTTGACAGAAAAGAAAGGCTTGCTTAGAGATAAAATTTATTGTAATAAATAATGAATTGTAATATTAAATAAAGAAATAAATTGATAAAGAAACAAATTAACTAATTAAACATAAATTAATTACATTATATTTATTTGATTTTGGTAACATATTTAGAAATGAAATTCTAAATGGTATCGTGAGAATAAGAAA